>PVJO010022163.1:0-28587 GCA_004026905.1 Hystrix cristata | reverse complement strand
AGATGCTCAGCCTCCCTTGCTTCTTTCTTCTCCAGCTTCCAGAAAGACCCCGATTCTCTATACCGTTAGCCCTTTACACCCTTTTCCTGCAACCCCTGGAACCCTGGCTGTGCTCAGGATACCCCTGCCCCTCCTTCTGCCTGCTCCACCCACTCCGGTCTCCTTTCAGGGAGCTGTGGAGCAAGAAAGTATGCTTTAAGGTTGAGCAAGGCCTTCACTCAGAGCTGGGCAGGCAGGGTCCCCTCCCAGGGCACTTGTAAACCTTGTCCCTTCTGGGAGAGGTAGCAGGGTACAGAGAAGACAGTAGGGGGCTCACAGAGACTGGGCTGGAACCCTGATTCCGAGCAGACTCTCAATGGCAAACAGTGAATGAGTTGACAAGAACACTGTGGCTCAGACAGGAATGAGACCAACACTACTCTTCCTTGCTGGTGGAAGGAGACAGTCAGCACTTGGGGTCGGAGCCAGCCTCTGCATAGAGGACATCAAGTTGAGGCCTGGAGGATAAGGAGAAGCCAGCTCCCCAAGGAATACTGGGGCTGAAGCAGGAAAGACTAATTGTATCTGAGGAATAAAAGGTCACTGTAGCCAGAAAGGTGACCGAGGGGGAAAGAAGCACAGGTGGGGCTGGACAGACCCTGAGGCTGTGTCGCTCAGAAAGAACAGTGAGGCTGGTGTAGCCCTGCTCCGGCATTTTGGGGAGTACAGGTATCCCCAGAATACCCCATGCTGGAATGACAAGGAGAGTAACCCTCACTGAACACTAGGCTCTCCCCACAGCACCGTGCCCAAAGTGACTTCTTTTTCAGTACCAGGGACTAAACTCCAGGGCTTCACACTGAGCTACATCTCCAGCCTGTTTTGCCCTTTTTTAACTTCTGAAAAAATTTATCTTTGAGACAGGATCCTTATGTCATTGAGTTGCCCAAGCTAGGCTCAAACTTTCAATCCTCCTGCCTTGGCCTCCCAGAGTGCTGAGATTAAAGGCTTGCACCACCACACTTGCTCTGACTCCTTTACTTTTCAGGCACAGAGAGGTTAAGTAACTGGTAAAGTCACACAGGAAGTAGCTGAAGCAAGAATCAGACCTAGGTGATCAGGCTCTGGTCACCTTACTACCAAGGCAGCTTTGGCTGGCAAAACCGAGGCTGTCAGGTGGTGGCTACTGAGAAGTTGCAGAGGCTGGATCCAGGATGAGGGCTTCTCCTTGGAATGACTCTCTTGGGGCAGTTCCATCTGCAATCTGAACCCTGGGAGCGCACAAAATGCCAGCCAAACAGGAAACCAGTACTCTGGGGAGTACTGAAGAGATGGGCAAGAATGTTCCAAGAGCCTCCACCCACCACTTCTGCCCTGGAATGCACTGAGACCAAGGTACAAACTGCAGAGCCCAGAGCCCCATGGCCACAGGCCTGTGGACTGGGAATCAGAGGTGCTGGCAAGGCCATGGTGGGGGGTCCACCGCAAGGATGCATGTTGGTTACTGCAGGGCCCACTGTGAATCAAGCACAGTGGGTGTTATTCAATGTTAATAATGCTCCAGATGTATGGGACTTGGCTCTGAAAGGTTTCATTAACCTTCCCACTAGCACCAACAAAAGCAAGCAAGTCAACAAATATTTACTGAGCTACTGTCCTGCACAAGGCACTGCACCCGCCTGTGCTGTGTACCAGCAAAGGACACAGGTGCCTGGGATTTGTGAGAGCTCATCAAGCCTTGGCATCTTTCTGCTTGTACCTGTCCCAAGCTCAGGATCCATTCATCTGTCCCACTAGGTGTCCCTCTACATGGCCTCACTCTTAGTGGGTACCTGGTCAAAGCCTTCCATGCAAAGGAAAATCCCTTACTTGTTCTACATATGCTGGGGTGAATCAAGTTTTTGTTGTTGATTGTTTGTTTTTGAAATGGGGCCTTGCTATGTAGTTCAGGCTGGCCTTGAACTATGTGGCCTAAAATTCTCAGCGATTCTCCTGCCTCAGCCTCCCAAATGCTAGGATTACAGGTGTGCGCCACCAGACCTGGCTTTTGAATTAAGTTTTTAAATTGGATTGGTTAGTAGGTATCTGGGACAGCAAAGATAAAATTTAGGGCTGCAGATGTAGCTGAGTGTAGAGCACTTGCCTAGCATGTATGAAGCCCTGGGTTCAATCCCTAAAACCGCAAAAGGAAAAAATAAATCAGTAGAATTTAAAGTCAGCCCAGTTCTGGAAAACAGACATTTCTCATCCCATTCTTGCTCTAGTTTAGACTCTCTACTCCTCTCTCAGGCCCACAGCCTTGTCTTCACTCCCAGAATAATTCAACTCCTGACCCAATACAACCTGAATGAAGGGACGGGTAGATGCCCACCTACTCCATCCCATACACCGCTGTTCTGGGCAGGACCTGACACTTCCTATCACAGATAACCCCCACCGCCACCCTGGGAGGAAGGCATAGCCACGTATCTCCCGGAGGAAAATAACCAAGGCTTAGAAGTCATTTGCCCAAGGCCACATAGCAAGTCAGCAGCTCAGGGGAGACTCCCCAGCCAGCGTCCCAAGCCCACAGAGTCACTGCTGCTCCAGGACCCATGCTCCCTCGGGCAAGCCATTGTATTGGAAACAGATGAGTTCAAGGCCAGCCTGAATTGCACAGCGAGACACTGTCTCAAGAAAAGAAAAAACTGAGTACTACAGACTGCCTTTAAAGTCTTAACTTGCAATAACATGTTATTATACACTTTATTTGTAGGACTCATGAACACTATGGAAATTAGTTACTGACTTCTCTCAACCGTTGCTCCTCCACTAAGAGAAGGGAAAAGGTTGTGGAGGTATTTCCACATTACTGACAGGAGACAAAGGTACAGAAAGGCTGCTGAGGTTCCTCTGGGGACAGCTGGAGAATGAGAAAGGAACACAGGGCCCCGCTTCAGAACAGGGCACAGCTTGCAGCGAGGCACAAGAGGGAACATGTCTGTAACCCTCCCGCAGGATTTCTGACACACCATGAGCCCTTTGCTTATCGGGGGGAGCCATCCCTCTCCGGGGAGTGGCAGGAGACAAACAGACACAAGCACAGAGCTAAGTCCTGACGCTCAACCTGCCAGCTCTGTGTCCCTGGTGTCACTTGGCTGTTAAGTGAGCTGCTCCTATAGCCTAAAAAAGAGAATCTAAATCTTTACTTCTTCCCGTATCCCACATTAGTCATAAAGAAGTAACTTCCTGCTCTTATATTATTAATCTTCCTCTACTCGCTTGAGAATTGTTTTTCCCTCTCAAAAATGTCACACAGGCTGCAAAAATATATATTTAACTCTAATCCACAAGCTCCTCCATGTTCAAACTAGTGGTTCCATAAAAAAGGCTCCATCCCCAGCAACCCCCACCCCAAAAAAGGCTTCACTTGTTGTTTAAATCAATTTCCTTGGAATGCTCTTTAAAATTTGTTTCTAAACTTCTACGTCACTTTCTCCTAAAGATATCTTTAGCCACTACAGAATCACTACCAACAACAATTCAACACACAGGTTTTCTGTACACAACTTAAAATTCCCACAGGGAATGTGTTGCAGACTTGCAATTGTGCATTTCCACACAGTGGCTCATGGAAATACAGTAAGGCAGATCTTGCTCTATGTCCATTTGGCATATAAGGAAAAGGAAGTCAGGTGTCGCGGTGCATCGAAAATTCAAAGTCTGCCTGGGCAACCTAGTGGGACCCTTTCTCAAAGTAAAAAAGGGAACTTGGCTCCGTGTGAAGGCCCTGGGTTCAATCCCAGGTATGGAAAGAAACAGCCCCCCCCCCCCAGAACAAAAACAAAGGAAAATAAGCCTGGAGAACTGAAGGAATTGGTTAGGGGGCATCAGATTCAGAAATAACTTAGTGTGGAAATAACAATTTGAATTTTGGAGTTAAGAGTCCCATCATCCCAACTCTACCACGACGCAAACCCTTTCAGATTTCTTGCTCTCTAGGGCCTGTTCAGCTACTCAAAACTTCTTTCTCAACTCTCAGCAGACAGCTGGGTGTTGCATCGGGGTACCTACCCCAGGGACCAAGGACTGGGGCGGCCCAAAGCCATGGGAAGGACACAGGATCAACAAGCCAAAGTCCCTGCTCCTCAGGAGAGTGCGTGTCGCTTGGGTTCGAAGCACGTTAGGATGTGTACCCAAGAAGTCCAAGGTTCTGGGCACTATCTCCGAGCTGCTTCCTGTATCGTCTTGGCATCAGAGCCCCCTCAAGTTTCCTCTTTTCCTGAGGAACTCCAGGGAGTATTTGTATTTTAAGAGCGGAGAACCATTTTGTGGTTCTCCCACAAAATGCGGGATCAGTACCTTGTATAAAGGAGATTTTTTTAAAAAAGTATTCTCGAAAAAGGAAGGGAAAGTCTGCAAAGGAAGAGCGTTCAGAGCTGTTTGGGACTGCAGAAATTCTCTAGCCCGATTTCTTAATTTTATGGCGGAGCAAACAAGCTCCAGCGGAGCAACTGGACCTTCCCAAGGTCACAAGCTATTAAGTAGGGGAACGGAAGTGTGTACCCGGGCCCTCGCCCAGAGCTGGGCCTCAAGAATGCTCCCTCCACTCTAGTGTTTATCCGACAGCCACGCCCGCCCAGGGACCGGGATCAGTGGGCAACCTGACACCCGCTTCCGCAGCGGCCAAGCCCCCTCCGCCCGCCCTCGGCCAACTTCTGGGTCGCACGGGAGGAGGCGCGCTGGCCCGGCTGGGTCCCACGACGCCCGGCAGGGTCCCAGCAAAAAAAAAAAGCCTCACCCCTCCCTGCCCCCGGCCAGTCGCAGCCGCACGTGCGGCGCCTCGTGCACCGGACCGACCCCGCCCCCGTCTCCCATTGGCTCTTCGAGCCTTCCTCCTTTTCCCCCTCTTCACGCTGCCAGACTCGGCTGCGGCTCCACGTGACCCGCAGGGCCGGCCCGTCCGCTCCCAGCCCCGCCTCCCTCCTGGCGCTTTAGCGGTGCGGCAAGAGTGGGATATAAGGCGAAGCGGAGAGCAGCTGTGGCCTGGGACAAGGGTTGGGGTATGAAGAGGGTAGCGAAGGGCACACATTGGCAGGGGGAAAAGGGCTGCCGCGGAAGAAGGCCTACGACACAGACCCCAACAGGCGCCAATCGAGGGCCCGGGGCGGGTGCGCACTCCTCACCTGGCCCCGCACGTGTCTCGCTCGCCCTGGCCGCCTGGCCAATCCGGGCTCGCAGAGGTGCGCCCTCCCCCTTCCAGGGCGAGCCTATCCGAAGCCGCGCTCCGGGGCCACCGGCCTGGCCTCATGAATAATGAATAGGCGGGAGCCAGTCCGCGGGCGGGGAGGCAGGGAGGCGGGGGGGGGGTGCGGCGGCGCGCCTGCGCAGTAGCCGCCCGTGTCGGCAGCTGCGGCGGGTCGCTCGGCTCCGGCCCATCTCGGGGGGCGGGCGCACGGGGGAGGTGAAGCGCGCTAGCGGGGCGCGGGGCACGATGTCCGACGCGGGCGGCGGGAAGAAGCCGCCTGTGGAGCCGCAGGCGGGGCCGGGGCGCACAGCTGGGGAACGGGGCCTGCCAGGCTCCTTCCCCCTGGTCCTGAAGAAGCTGATGGAGAACCCTCCGCGCGAGGCGCGCCTTGGTGAGGGGGGGGTGGTGTCCGCCCGGCCTGGGGGCGGGGTTTCTGCTGGGGCGGGGCCTCGAGAGGGCGGGGCTGGGAAGGTCGGAGGTCAGGGTGAAGTGGTACGGCAGAGGGGGATGGGGGCCCTGGATGACGCGGGCCTTGCGGGACGAGGCGGGGGTTGGGAGAGCTGGTCAAGGGGTGAGCTGGAGAGGATGGGTCAGGGGAGAGTAGAGCGGGGCAAGAGGAAGAGTTGGTGTAGGGTTGTGGAGGAGACTGAGGGGGTCGAAACAGCCTCTTACAGGGCGCAGGGGCGTCTCCCCTGGGGCCACCTGCACCAGTCTTTGGAATGTTGGTCTGAAGTGCCGGTTCCTGGGCCCCAACCAGGCTGCGGATCCTGGGAGAGGAGCCCACATTTCGAGTAGCACCCTACTGCAACCCTGTGGTTTCAAAGTCCACCAAAGTTTGAGAAGCTCCGGTTTAGGGAGCAGATTGTATATGGCCTTGGCCCCTCCTGGAGGAGGGGGAGTCTTTCTTCCTGGCAATGAATATCCCCAGCTACGAGGTCCAAGCTGGAGCTGTTCTAGGAGCTGTTCTAGAAATGTGTCCCCGGGCTGCTGTTGCTACTGCTAAGGTGCAGATGGGGTGCCTTTTAGGGAGAGGGTATGGAGGAGGCAGGAGTGGGATGAGGATCAGAATGGTACCATTGACGCCTTAGGGGCCACAATGGCAGGGGTGAGCTTCATCTTATAGCCCAGGCCACTAGTGTCCCTGGGGCCTTTGTGGAAAGCATTTTGCCTTTGGTTTGGGCCTGGAGATGAAAGTGCATCTCAGTGCACCCACTCTCCATGCTACCTATTGTGTGGGTTTGGGGTGCGCTGAGATGCATTTTCAGTCTGAGATCTTTGGATTCCCACCAGCCATCCATGTAATTCAGAAATTTGGGAAGGGAGAGGCCCCCTGGAATTAATTTTCCTTTAAAAAATGTTTCCCTGTTTTCCATTTCCCTTTCTTTCCTCGGTGCATTCTGAGGCTCCCATCCCTGTGGCTGTGACTGTTGGGTTATAAATAGCTTCAGCACATCAGGTGAGGCCAGGCTTTCTCCTCTGGCTTCAGGACCTCATGGGCACAAACATTTTTGTTTGTTTTACAGCATTGTTTTATTCCCAGTCTGGGACTGAGACAAGCTGCAGGGGGAGGTGGTCACATCTGATAGGTTCTTCTTTAAAATTACAAGACAACAATCATCCATAACAGTCATTGTACCTTACATTTACAGAGCACTCATAAGCTTCTTTCATTTAGGCTTCCACAGCAGCCCTGTAGGGCGTCATCCCCACTTTGCTCTGAGGAAAGTTGAGACCCAGAGAGGTGGAGTTGCATTCTCAAGGTCACTTGGTGAGGCCTTACGGCTCTCAGTTTGATGCTCTTTGTACTATATCACACTAGCAGCCACTGGTGTCAATCCCTATGACCAAAGTGATGGACAAGTCTTTTATCTCTCTTTTTCTTTGGCGGTGTGCTGGGGATCGAACTCAGTGCCTTGCACTTGCTAGGCAAGCACTCAACCACTGAATTAAATCTCAGGCCCTTTATGTCTTATAATTAATTCAAAACTCCACCCTAGGGCTGGGAATGTGGCTCATTGATCGAACACACTTGCCAGCATGACAGAAATCACACGCACACGCACACGATCCCTGGCACCTGCAAAACAAAACCAAAACACACAGAAACCCTGCACTTTAGAGAAACACTGGTTCAAAAGATTCTTAATTGCTTAGGCAAGGCAAAATCTGGAACTTACTGTTGCCTGTCCTTCCCTGTGGCTGTTTTTTTCTTGCCTTCCTTTTCTTTTCTCCTTTGATCCCAAGTGACACCACCCAACATAGGTCAAGTCCTTTCTGACAGAACATGGAGTCAGGATCTTGAGAGAGTAGCAGGGAGACCATCTGGCTTGCCCAGCCCACAAGACTTGGCTTTTTTTACTTCCCAGTTGGTCTTAAACTAAAGCCTCATACAGAGGCAGTTGCAAGAATTCATGTGAATTCACATTAGAAGCCATGGCCAAATGTTGTTTATCCAATTCTCCACCTTCTTAGCTCCCTGGGTGTGTCCATTTTTATTGGACCACTAGGCTGGTTTTTGACTGGCCGTGGTGTAGAAGTACATGCATGACTCATTTATTTCCAGCATAATCATATTTGATTTTGCCTTTTCAGTTCTAAATCCAAAATTCAAAATTGTCTCTCTCAATTTTGGAAACTCATTATGAACTTGTCATGATTTTATCTCCCATTTCTCTGATTAGCCTCCCTGTCACTTTGATTTCCTTCCAGTCTTGTCACATTTCTCACTTGTCTTTTTTTAAATTGTCCTCTCTTGGATATCCATGTGCGTGACTTTTTTTTCCCACATGTGTAACTTTTTGACTAAGACAGGTAGGATCTGGTCCACACTAATTGATTAGTTTTGCTTTGAATAGGACCAGTCTGTCTTTAGCTCCACCCTTCTTCCTGTCAGAAAACCTGCTTTCAATCTTTTCTGCTTACTCAGCGATAAAAGCTTCTGAAAGAGGTCCTGAAAAGACAGCTCCAGCTCTTCTCAATTCTGTAAACCTAAAGCAAATCTGTTTGCAAACCCAGTCTTCCCCATCACTGTACACATTTTCCTGTAGCCCACTGTCTGCCTACCTCTCTGAGATCTAGAACTGAATTAGACACAGTCCCTGCCTTCTGTGAGTACACAGGACTGGTGGATACCTACTGTGTGCCAAGCACCCTGTAACAGACACCTTCAAATGTTATCTCTAACCTTCACCAAAGTGGCAGCTCCAGCCTCCTTGTTTGCAGCAGAGGACATGGAGACTCAGAGAGGTTAAATAACATAACCAAGGTCACACATCACACAACTCAGGGATGCTACATAAAAGCATAGCTGGAAGGAACAGAACAGGGAAACACAGAGGTTCTTAACCTGAGGGTGAAGGCCTCAGCCCTTTCAAGCTAAACTATCATGAAAGTCAGAAACTGCACTTGCTTTCCAGAGCTTCTCTCCTGCAGGTGCCAACCCCAACAGCCTATTCTGCACTAACCATGGAACCACATCAGATCTCAGGAGGTGTAGCTAGCATTCCAGAAAGGCCAGGCATGGAAGAGGGTGTGATGCCATCTCTAAGGGAGACCAGACAGCCTGGTTCAAGCACCAGGTTGTAACGAATACAGGGTGGGCTTTGAAAATGCATGAGATGGGCTGGGGATTTAGCCCAGTGGTTAGAGTGCTTGCCTCATAAGCACAAGTCCCTGAGTTCAATTCCCAGCACCAAAAAAAAAAAAAAAAAAGAAAATGCATGGGATGGAATCAGACCTCTGAGAAGATGGATCTGCCCTAGGATTCTTGCCCATCGCCTGGGATTGAGGTACCCTCTTGTTCAGTGTCTCATCACAGATTTTATTCACAGATAAGGAAAAGGGGAAGGAAAAGCTGGAGGAGGATGAGGCAGCGGCAGCCAGTACCATGGCTGTCTCAGCCTCCCTCATGCCACCCATCTGGGACAAGACCATCCCCTACGATGGCGAGTCTTTCCACCTGGAGTACATGGACCTGGACGAGTTCCTGCTGGAGAATGGCATCCCTGCCAGCCCCACCCATCTGGCCCAGAACCTCCTGCTGCCTGTGGCTGAGCTAGAGGGGAAGGAGTCTGCCAGCTCTTCCACAGCTTCCCCGCCATCCTCTTCCACTGCCGTCTTTCAGCCCTCCGAAACTGTATCCAGCACAGGTTGGTGACAGGCCTCTGGGCAGGGCTGCTTGTCCTGTCCAAGGGGACTGCTTCCCACTGAGGGCGGCTGTGGCCACATGCCTAGTGAGCCCCTCCTCTGAAGGCAGGGCCTGGTGGCCTGCAGAAAGGAGGAGTCCTTTGTGCCACGCCACCTTCCAGCACTGTCCCCAAAGCTGGAGATAAAAATAGCGGTGACCCCAGCAGCAGTGAGAGCCTGTCAATCCATTGTTGTGCTGCTGGTGGCCAGGGCAGTAGGATGAGTCCTGCTTGGAAGCTTTACAGGCAGAAATCCCACCCTGCATTTCCTTGATGCTGTTCTTTCATCCCTATCACCTACACTTTGCCACAGATGATCAGGAAACTCAGACAACGATATTAATTCCATTATTGTTATTGGAATGGGTGCCACCATTACTTTAGCACTTGTTCTGTGCCAGGCATTAACATAAAATCATCAAAAGAACCTTGTGAGTAGTATTACCCCTTTTTTACAGATGAAGGAACTGAGATACAGAGAAGTTAAAAAACTTGCACAGGTCACACAACTGGTAGCAGGTGGAGGCCGCACTTGAACCCAGGATGCCTGTCTCCATGGGCACTAGTGCAAGGAAAGTATTCCCACCACCTGGAGAACTGCTTCAGGCTCTGCCCTCCAACTTACTCTTTTCCTCTTTTGCTTCTGGCAGGTCGTTTGTTTGATGTCCCTTGGACATGAACCTGCAGGACAGATGAAGCTCCTGTTTCATTCAGTGGGCTTTGCAGAGCTTTCTTTTTGCGGGGGGCGGTGCTGGGGATCGAACTCAGGACCTTGAGCTTGCTAGGCAAGCAGTCTAAGCCTTGAGCTAAATCCCCAGCCCCTTGCAGAGCTTTCTGCAGTCTCAGTTAGAGGTGTGCAGGCTGATTCTTCTAGTTTGTCACCCAGGGAACCCACACCCAGGAGATTCTCATGCTCAATTTTTTTTTTTTTTTTTAGTATGTAAAATCTTTCAAACGCAATACAAAAGTAAGGGACTAGGAGTATAGCTTGGTGAAAGAGTGTGTGCCTAGCATGTATAAGGCCCTAAATTCAGCCTCCAGTACCAAAAAAAGGAAAATAAAAACAAAACAGTAAGAGATTATTATAAGACGCTTCCTTGTAACCATTACCCAGCTTCAGCAGGTTTTGTTTGCTTGTGTCTTTGTTTTTTGGTGTTGCAGACTGACCCCTAAGAGCACTTTACCACTAAGCTACATCCCCAAAATTTTGTGGGAGGGGGGTCCTAGGGGTCAAACTCAGGGCCTTGTGCTTGCTAGGCAAGCGCCCTACCACTGAGCTAAATCCTCAACCCCTCCCCAAACCTTTTTAAAACTGTATTTTAAGGCAAGGTCTCACTGAATTGCCCAGGTTAACCTCAAACTTGGAATCATCCTGCCTTAGTCTCCGGAGTAGCTGGATTATAGGGATGTGCAACCTTAACAACTTTTTGTTTGTTTGTATGTTTGTTTATTGAGACAGAGTCTTGCATAGTGAGTTCTTGCTGGCCTTGAACTCAACTGTAGCGCATACTGACCTTGAACTCAGTGTCAATCCTCCTGCCTCAGCCTCCTGAGTGCTGGGATTATGGGTCTGTACCACCATACCTGGCAGCTTTAGCAGTTAACTCATTAAAATATTTTCAATCAAATCCTAGATTTAGCATGTTTTTATCTATGAACATTTTAGCATGTATCCAAAATATAAGGGTTTTTTAAAACAACAAAAGTGCCAATTTTATATCTGAAATTGACAATGAATGGGTGAGCATTCAGAGTTCCAAAGCTGTTCTCATAAATGTCATGGTTGTTTGAATCAGGAGCCACACAAAGCCTACACATTACATTTGGTTGATGTGTGTCTTAAATTTCATGTTATCTGTCGGTTCCCGCTCCCTTTTTTCTTTTGTTTGCCATTATTTGTTAATGAAACTGAACCGTATATCCTATAGAGTTTCATAGGTGCTAGATTTTGCCAGCTTTCTTCCTGTAGTGCCATTTAACATGTTTCTGTGCCCCTCATTGGTTTTCCTTGTAAATCTGTGGGATCAAGAGGCTTTAGCTGATAGGAGCAGAATTCTCATTTGAAGGCAGCCATTTTGATGCTGGTTGAGTTGTCCTAGAAGGCTGCTTCCATGTATGGGTAGAAGGCAGGCAGGAAATGACCCCATCTTGTACCTTAGGACACTTAGGTGGCATTTACCTCTGATTTTGTTTTGTTTTAATTAGTAATTTTGCAGTACTGGGGATCAAACCCAGGGCCTTCACAATGAGCTATATCGTGAGCCCTATTTTTACTTTGAGACAGTTTCTTGCTAAGTTATTCAGTCACCCAGGCTGGGCTCCAACTTGGATCCTTCTGCTTCAGCCTCCCAGAGTGCTGGAATTAACAGGCATATGCCATCACACCCAACTTGATTGTGTTTTTAAATGAGTTTTAATGACGTGTAGCATATGCAAGTGCACGTTTCATAAGTGTACAACTCAGTGAATCTTCACAAGCTGGACTCACTGTGTAATTACCACCTAATTGATCTAGAACTATTGCTATCCCTGAAGTGCCTTGTGATCCTGTGTAGTTACTCCCCAAAGGTAACCATTATTCTAATTTCTATCACCAAACATTAGTTTTGCTCATAGTTGAAATTTCTATAAATGGAATTGTATATTATGTCCTCTTTTTTGTTTTTAAATATTATAAATTGGGCTGGGCATGGTAGCACATGCCTGTAATCCCAGCACTTGGGAAGCTGAGACAGGAGGATTGCTGAAAGTTCGAGGCCAGCCTGAACTACATAGTGAGACTCTATCTCAAAACCAGAAACCTCCTTTTTTTTGGGGTGCTGGGGATCAAATTCAGGGCCTTGTGCTTGCAAGGCAAGCACTCTAACCACTGAACTAAATCCCCAGCCCCAGAACCTCTGAATATTATAAGCTGGGCTATGAGTACAGCTAGAGATACAGTACTTGCCTAGCATGTACAAGGTGCTGGGTTTGATCCTCAGTACCATAAATAAATAAAGTTAACTACATTTATACTGTCTTACATTTACAGATTTCTGTAACTGTCTGATATAAATGATGTGGCCATCAGAATATCTTTTTGGGGGGGTTGCTGGGGATAAAACTCAGGGCCTTGTACTTGCTAGGCAGGTACTCTGCCACTTTAGCTAAATTCCCAACCCTGCCATCAGAATATCTTAATGTTAGCAAAATACTTTTCCAGAATATACTTACAGAATGTTCTCTTTTTCCTATAGTTTCACAAGTGCTGGATTTTGCCAGCTGTCTCCCTGTAGTGCCACAGGGAGAGAGCTGGCCAAAATGTAGATTCTGAGATTTGTATTGATGAATTGTCACATGGTAGAAATAAAAGTAGGGTCAGGCGTGGTGGCCTGTAATTCCAGTTTCTCAGGAGACTGAGGCAGGAGGATTGCAAGCTGAAGGCCAGCCTGGGCAACTTCGTGAGACCTTGTCTCAAAAACAGCTGGAGAGGGGCTGGGGATTTAGCTCAGTGATTAGAGTGCTTGCCTTGCAAGCACAAGGCCCTGAGTTCGATCCCTGGCACCACAAAAAAAAAAAAAAAAAAAAAAGCTGGAGAAGTGTCTTAGGACACCCTGTGTTCAGTCCCCCTCCTAATTTTTCAGGTCCTTCTGTAGAAAATATGTCAATAGTATGTATTTTTTGTGTGTATCTGGCTTCTTTCAGTCAACTTTACGTTTGTGAAAATCACCCATTTTGTTGCTGGTTTGTTCATTTTCATTGCTGAATAGTATTCCATCGTATGACTGCAGCGTTTATCCACTCTACAGTTGAAGAACCCTGAGGTGTTTCTAATTTGGGTTGTGCCTAGTGCTGCCATGAACGTTGTGTGTGTGTCTTTTGGTGAGTACATGAATGTGTTTCTGTTGGACATTTACTTAGGAACAGGCCAACAGGGTCATTGGACATTTATATGTGCAGGTTTTGCAGATGCTGCCAGGTAGTGGTCAGCATGGTGGCATCTACCAGCCTTGAACATTAACTTTGATATCTTTTGTAATGGTTGGGTCTCAGAGAATAACGTTCCCAGCAAATTATCAACAGACTTGTTACCTTTCTCTTTTCCTCCACCAGAGTCACTTAAAGGCCCCTGGTCAGTTGGTTGAATTTGTTGATAGAGCTGTCCCCTGGGAAAAGGAAGTTGTTCAAACCTTTGTCCCTGAGTCTCCTTTCACCACCTATTAGGAGATTGGCCCTATTTGTTTCTGAGGCCTCTCTCTTGTCCTGTGCCTGAAACTGAACTATACCTCAGCGTTTGGTTGCTGCTGAAGGGCATCCAGACATGGTGTCACTTTGAACAGCACTTTTGTGTGAAAGTTACCTCAGCACTCCAGCCTGTGGGTGTGGGGCTTGGCAGGCCCTTGTTTGCAGGCAGGAAGCACATGGGTCCCTGCTCGTTCACTCCTCTGACTCAGACCTCTTTCTACTTAACCTCCTCTAATAGGATCTAAATGTGTGTGTGTGATGCACTTAAAACCCAGGTCTACACCTGTCACACATCTGCTCAGAACCCTCCAAGACTTCACGTCTCAAGAGAAAACATTGAAGAGGCTGTGGTGACACCTGTAATCCCAGCACCCTGGGAGCCAGAGTCAGGAGGATCAAAAGTTTGAGCCTGGCCTGGGTAACTTTAACAATTTAGCGAGACCCTGAATCAAAATAAAAAAATAAAAGAAGGCTGGGAATGGAGCTCAGTGCAGAGGCCTTGGGTTCAGTCCCTAATACTACCTAAGAAAAGCAAAGTTAAAATCAGGTCCATTGACATTTATACCAGATAATTTTTTTGTTGGAACTCAAGAAACTTTACTTTTAATTTTGATACCTTTTGCATTATAGGTTGTGTAGCAGCCTTGCTGGGTTCTACCTCTTAGATGCCATCAGCACCCTCTTTGGTCCTGATCCATCTCATGTGGAGCAGAATCTTCCCCCCGTTGAGAACTGCAGCATGAATGGGATTAGAGGACTGGCACTTTCCATCCCAGGCCCATCTTGTCACTTTCTCTCTCATTCATTCTCTCCAGCCACACTGGCGTCCTGGCTGTTCTTTTTTTTGTTGTTTTTTTGTTTGTTTTGTTTTGTTTTGTTTTTGGTGCTGGGAATTGAACCCAGGGCCTTGCACTTGCTAAGCAAGCACTCTAACCACTGATCTAAATCCTCAGCCCCTGGCTGTTCTTTGAACACACCAGCCAGACACCTACCTCAGGGTCTTTGCACTTGGTGTTCTGCTTTCAAAATGTTCTTCTCCCACATGTCTAACATTTTTACAGGTTAAAAAGGAGTTTATCTATGTAATGTCAGCCACCTCCTCTCAAATAACATTCCTCTCAAATAACATGAAAGCAGGGATTGTTTTTCCTGTTACATGGTTTTGCCTTCGACAAGACTGTACTTGGCATATAGTTGGTGTCCAGTAAATATCTGTTGATTGAATGTTTTCTGCACTCCTTCTAGTAGCATTGAACAAGTAGGTCAAAGGTTTAGTTTTTTTTTTTTTTGTAAATATCTTTATCTCTAATGATACACAACCTTTGAACTCTGAAATTTGCTTTAGTCCATTGCTCACTAAAAAGTAGCAGCTGGATGGAGCAGAGAAGAGCAAGAAATTAGAATCAACCAGACCAAGATTCAGATTTGAGACTGGGTGTGATGACATGTACCTATAATCCCAAGACTCACCAGGTGTGGTGGTGTACTCCTGTAATCCCAGGACTCAGGAGGCTGAGGTAGGAGGATTGCCATGAGTTCGAGGCCAGCCTGGGCTACATAGCCAGACCCTGGCCCAAAACAAACAAACAAAAAAAAAGGTGTTCTGGATTTAGCTCAGTGGTAGAAGTGCTTGCCTAGCAAGTGCAAGGCCCTGAGTTTGATCCCCAGCCCCTGTTCAAAACGAAATAATACAAGAAAATTCCAACACTCTGGGAAACTGAGGCCAGGAGGATTGCAAGTTCTAGTCCAGCCTGAACAATTTAATTACTTAATGAGACCTTATCAGTACCACAAGTCTGGTCACATATCTGTGTGACCCTGGAAAAACCATTGCATTTCTCTGATCCTTAAGTGTCCTCATCTATAAAATAGAGTTAATACACATCTTCATTTTAGAGTGCAGTAAGACTAAATGAGCACAGCAGCTGATGTTTCTCAGGAATTCGGAAGTGGAACCCATGTTGGCTATTCCATCTGTGTCCCTAGCCTGGTGTAGTTCATGGAGAAACTCAGCTGTTTCTCATTACAGGAGAACTTGAGACACAGGAATTTCAGGGTCTGCAATGATTTAATGTTTTGCTTAACATTTGGGGGCGAGGCAGTTGGAAAATCCTGTCTATTTTGAGAGCTTCATTTCCTTTGAAGCATTTTGTTCCTAAAGGGAAGAATTCTTTGGCTGGGGGTGTAAATCAGTGGTGAAGTGCATGCTTAGCATGAGCAAGACCCTGGGTTCAATCCCCAGCACCACAAAAAAAAAAAAAAAAAAGAATAATTCTTTTCATGTCTATGTTGTTGAATTGATTCATGTGTGCCCCTGTGCCCCAGGGCTGGTGCTGTCATGGTTTTCTTCCTCCTTAGTGGCAGTGGATGTGCAGCCTTGAGATTTAACAGGTGTCTGGTTGGGGGACATGGATCTTCTCTATCCACTGAACTGCTTCTAGAGCACCCACCTCTGTGTCTTTCAGAATCGTCCTTGGAAAAGGAGAGGGAAACTCCCAGTCCCATCGACCCCAACTGTGTGGAGGTGGATGTGAACTTCAACCCCGACCCTGCTGACCTGGTGCTGTCCAGCGTGCCAGGTGGGGAGCTGTTCAACCCTCGGAAGCACAAGTTTGCAGAGGAGGACCTGAAGCCCCAGCCCATGATCAAGAAGGCCAAGAAGGTCTTTGTCCCTGACGAGCAGAAGGTAACCTGGTGTCCTTTATCAGTAAGGTATGACAGTGGCTTAAAAGCCTAGGCACAGGGTTGAGAATGTAACTCAGTGGTAGAGTATCTGCCTAGCATGTGCTAGGCCTGGGTTCTGTCCCCAGGTCCTGTAGGAAAATAATGATATATCTGGAGGATGCACCCTCTTTGTAGACAAGTGCATGGAGCAACATCCTGCAGCAGTTGGTTAGAAATAATGGCAGCCGTGTGGTGTTTTACCCCAGGGGCTCCTACAGTTTCTCTGTCCTCTCCGGGTGCTTTGGCTGTGCTGCTGTCCCTTGTCTCTAGCTTTAGTGCAGCCACTGGGCAAGAGCTTCTAGCACACAAGAGTTGGGGGTGAACAAGTGTGTGTTTCGAAGGACAAGCTTGTAGGTTGCCGTCCCCAGGGAGGAGCAAGTGGCTCTGAAGCTGATGGTTCTGTAGGGAGTGGTGCAAAGAGGGACCTTTGCAATTTTTCCATCCTCTCCTCTGAAAAATGTACAGGAAGGACTTTTCATCTGAACTTCAGAGTCAGGCTGACCTGGGTACAGATCCTACTTTACCTGCTAGGACCTATCTGGGCCTCACCTGTGAGATAGGCATAGTGTACCTGCCTCTCCAGGAGGTTTCTTAGGCACTGATGATGATGATGATGATACAGTGAACATTTATACGGGACTTACTGTAGGCCAGGCACAGTGTGTATATTAACTTGTTTAATCCTCAGACAATTTGATGGTGTAGTTCCTGTTATTGTCCCCAACATGAAGCACGGGGACCCGAGACACTGAGAGGTTAAGGAATTCGCAGTACCACTGCTGACAGTCTTGCAGAGCTGAGGTTTGCACTCAGGGGACTGAACCCAGGTTGCAGCCACTTACTGGCAACCCAGGCACCCAAATGAGGCAAGGGCATAGATGGCACTTTGTGCTGGAGCAGCACAGGAGGCTGCTGGGAACCGGGGACTGCACCACTGGGCAGCTTGCTGAGGACTTTGCTTCTCCTCTGGCCCTCTGAGGGTCAGGGCAGTGGCCTTCTCAGGGGCCCCAGCTTTAGTTCTGCTCATACCACTGAGTTCCAGTGAGAACCTGGGTGGTGGGAGGGAATGCTTGGGCTCCCTCACATAAAGCTGAGAGACCTACAGAGGGCACTTTCCCACAGGATGAAAAGTACTGGACAAGACGCAAGAAGAACAACGTGGCAGCCAAGCGGTCCCGGGACGCCCGGCGCCTGAAGGAGAACCAGATCACCATCCGGGCGGCCTTCCTAGAGAAGGAGAACACAGCTCTGCGGACAGAGGTGGCTGAACTGCGCAAGGAGGTGGGCAAGTGCAAGACCATTGTGTCCAAGTATGAGACCAAGTATGGGCCCTTGTAACTGTGCCCCCACCTGGGCAGGGCACTGCCTGCCCCTCAGACCTCTGCCTGGGGGCTCCCTGGACCCCACACATACGTGGAGACTTAGGACTCGTCGTGGGCACACGGTGGCTCCCCTGTTCAGGTGCAGTCACGTCTCAGCTTCATTATAATCTGGCCAGCGCACATGGCGACTTCCGAGGGCAGCCTCCCCCGATGGGGAACATGAGAGAATCTATGCAGAGGGAGAACAGCCCACGTTTCTGTTCCTGGATGTCCTGGCTGCATCAGAAGGGACTTACGGAGTATACATCTCTCCTTCACGGGGCGCTCAGGCTTCCCTCCACTCCCCTCAGTCTCTGGCCTATGCTGCCGAGGGCTGTCTCTGCAGAACAAGTCATGATCGTTGTCACCCTTATGTCTTCTCAGGTAGCAGGTGCATTTCCACTTGGGGTGTGTCTGTCACACACCTCACCCTCCCCAGAAAGTCTCTGAGAGAAATGTCCATTCCCATCTCCTTGGAGGGAGGAGGATACCAGCCCTGCTAAGTGTGTGCAGGGTGGGGTGGCAGGCCCAGGGGCAAAGTCTCTGCAGGACCCAGGATGGGGCTGGGGTCTAGCTCCTATGGCGGGAATCGCCCTAACCGTTCTTAGCCGTGCACCCCTTCTGTCCCATGTCTCTTAGGCCTGCAATTTGGAAGCCAGGCAGGAGGCCTTGGGGACGGGCACTGCCTTGCCTGCTCTAGAGGGATACTCCCAGGGTGCTGGTTTCTTGGCCCAGTGGCCAGTGCAGAGGGAGGCCTTTGCATCTCCTCTCCAGGCCCATCCTGGAGGCCACCCAAATCTTTCGTCCCACTAGAGTGGCCTCTAGGCTGCCATTTCTTTTCACCCAGTAACCATTCTCAGATCTTGAGTTTAAAAGGAAAACCTTCCTCACCTAGGAAGTGTTAACTTCCTGGACCCAGCGTGCAGCTTCCGCATGGTGTTCGGAAAACTGGCCACCACGGCCCCCTTCTGGTGTGGGCAGGAGCACAGGGTCTGTTTCTCAAGAAGCTCCATTGTTTTCTTGCTCTGCTCACCAGTGTGGCCCAGGCCAGAGTCTGCCCTCCCTGTTCTTGATCAAGATTCCTCCTGTCTGATGCCCGGAGGTGTCTGCGGGACAGGGCACCTGGCCAACAGCCGCCGAGGTCCTAGTGCATCTCTCATGGGACAGGCTCTGGGACAGCCTCATGGGCCTGGAATGCCCTCGGAAGGTGGGGCCCACCCACACAGGCCTGGCAATGTATGGATTGAGGTTTGGATCTGGGACTTCTCTGCCCTGCGGCTGCCCCTCTCTGTGCAGCTGGGTCACCCTTTCGCCCGCCCAGACAGTGACCTGAAGAAAGTCGTGGAACCCCATGCTCATTTGGGTTGTCTGGGGCACCCTCATGATGGCTGTGTTACTTGCTCAGGGCGGGCAGCCTGTGTGAAGAGGAGGTGGAGGAGACAGGTGCGCCTTGTCATACTTAACACTGGCTTTATTTAAAATGGTGGCTCAGAGTCCTGGGGCCTAAATCTAAAGACTTCTTTTAACAGATGTTGACATTAGGGGCAGCATCTCTAGCCCTGGACTGCACCCCAGGGATGCCACAGCCTCCTGGGATCTGCATACTCACCTCTTGGGAGACTTGACAAGGGTCCCTGAGGCTGAGGGAGGTCTCCCCCTCCCACTAGGCACCCGACTTTTACTCCGTGGTTCTCTGGAGACCATGTGCACACTTTTCACTCTGTGGTGATCACACAGGGCAGTTGCATCCAGCATGTCAGTGTCCTGCCCAGGCAGCTTGCACGCACGCCCGCCCGCCACCGCCAACCTGCCTGGTGTTTGCCCTTTGGCCTGGCTGCTCACCCAGAGGGCATCCTCATTCTGTTATTGTTGGACAAGCCTTGAGCTGGAAAGCTCTTCATTTTATTTTTTTTATTTTTATTTTTTGACTAGAAAATATTAAGGTTTGTGTTTCTCCAGTTTTATTTTTTCTAAGGATGGACACCTATTCTCTGGATTGTTTCAGCCCCAGGGGGCGGGAGGGGGCTCGATGTTGCTCCTTCACTCTGCCTCTGCCTATGCCCTTGCTCCCTTCTCCCAGGTGCACGGGGTGTGGTTCCTTCCTGACGTGCTTGGGAAGAGTGGGGCTGCTGGGCTCTCGGGAGTCCCTTGGGTCAGCAGCCTGGCAGGGACAGGAAGGAGCATGTCCAGAGGTTGACATTCTGGGTCCCTCCCCTGAGCTAGGCCTTCAGGAAGGGTGGGCACCTGCTCAGTGTTTTGGAGACAGTCTCCCTCTGGAGGCTGACAGCCAAAGACTGAGGCTCCTGTGTATGGGTCTGTGACACCGCCTGAAGCGTGCTGGGGCTGGAGACACGCTTATGTAGGCCTTCCTGCGGGCCGGCCTGGGGCTAGGGAGAGCTGTGCACGCCATGAGCATCTCATGTTCGGTTTTGTGGCAGGCTCACTGCAACCTCAGAACAGACTGACAAATCATGAATGAGCTGGAACATTGCAAGAATGTACATGTAAGAAATGTCTATCCAGACACAGAAATCCTTACATCTAGAGAGCCAGCAGCCTAGGGAGGACCTGGGTGGTCCTGTCCTGGCCAAAGGAAAAGCACTTTCGCCTGGCTCCTGAGGCTGGGCGGTGCGACAGTTGTGGCGGCTCCTGTGTGCCGGCCGGGCAGCTCTCCCTTGACACAGAGGGCCCTGGAGCGCCCCATTTTCATGGCAAAGCTCCATCCTAGCTCCTTTAACATCTGTTCATAAGTGCAATAAATTTTTCTAGAAAATGGTGAAGATGACTTACTTCCAGGTGGCGATTGCTATCTTTTGGTGTTGGGGATCCCAGAACACCACTTGGTTTTATTTTTCTAAGTGCATGTGACAAGAATGTGTGGGGCTCTGCGTCCTCCCCTGGGAGCTGGCACCCAGCGGGCCCCTCTGCCCTTTACGTGTCAGGGGAAGGAGGAAGAAGAAAGCCCTTCTTCCCAGCTGGAGAGGGCACAAGCAGACTCAGCCCATTGGCCTTACATGCGTGTGTGTGTGCGCGCGAGTGTGTCACTGCTGGTGGGCTGGAGTGATGTGGCAGGGAGGGAAGCCGGGAATGTATCCTTTTCAAAATAAAACTAAATATTTTGAGATGAGAATTTTGCAACTATCTTTGTCATTGCCTGTTACCTTCCCAGGATTCCTCTCTGTGTGCGTTGGCCTGAGAGTCAAGCCCAAAAATTTCGGTCTCCTTAGAATTCCATTCCAGGCACTGCCTGTCAACAGCCCCTTGGTGCCTCAGTTTCCTCATGTTGGAAGTAATTCATGTGCTAGACCAGAAGCAGTGTGGGCAGATGAAAGTACTGTTCAGCTAGTAGAAAGGCGGGGGCTGCCTGTGGAAGGGGTTCCCCAACCACTTGATACTGTGTAAACAGGGAGAGCGCTCCTCTCTTCCTCCGGCCACATTTTCTGTCTGTGGTCATGAGACTGTCAGAGTTGAGCACAGACAGCCTTGTGGTGGGTGCCAGCGGTGTCACTGCTGATTGACACCGTGTTGGTGCCCTTGGGTCCCCTGCCCAGGATGGCCTGGGCTCTATCTGCCGGGGTGGATTGGGTTGCACCAGCCTAGGCAGTACTTGCTGCAGGTCCCACTGCCCTCCCCGGCACCACCCCTCCGCAGCCCTCCCTCAGCCACGCCAGGCTGCCTTCACGGTGGAGATCACACCTTCCTGGCCACTGCTCCCTGCACAGTGGTACCCGGGATCCCTGTAGTTGGAGAGACCAGGAACCATTTCTAATTTTGTTTATAAAGGGAAAACATGTATTTGCTATATGGTATTTATTATTATTATTACTACTTTGGTGGTGGTGGTAGTGGGGATCGAGCTCAGGGCCTTGTGGTTGCTAGGCGAGCACTCTACCACTGTGCTAAATCTCCAGCCCCTGAAAAACATGTATTTGAAGTTTGGAGACATGGGCTAGGAAGGGGGACTCATTTTTAAAATCTTTATTTTATTCATTTATTTTTTGCAGTACTGGCAATTGAACCCAGGGTGCATTACCACTGAGCTACATCCCCTCCCTTTTTTATTTTTTCTTTTGAGACAGGGTCTCACTGAAATGCTCAAGCTGGCCTCAAACTTGTGAACGTCCTGCTTCAGCCTCCTCAGTAGGCAGGATTATAGGCATACAGCACCATGTCCAGCAAGATAGACTTTAAAAAATAGCCCCTTGCAAACCAAACATTGAGGCTCAGAAAGTCAAAGTGATGTGCCTCAAATCAGGAGAGATAAAATTCACACCAAGTGGGTGGGGTGATGTCCTCCGAATAGCAGCTCCACCTTGGCATCAGGGCCTTGTCACAGCCTCCTAGCCAGCTGCCCACCTCCTCACGGCCGGCACCATCCTGACTTTGGAGCCAGCGTTCACCAATCCATCCCCCAGCACTGCAAGTGCTGACTGCTACATTCCAGTCCTCGGGTGGGAGGAGACTGCCATCGGTTTACACGTGGGGAAACAAGTCCAGAGAAGCTTCATTTAGGATGGGGACACAGTGCAGCGATACAGCGGTCCATACTGTGTTAAAGGCCACCAAAAAGGAAATTTTATTCAGCAAGTATTATATGCTTGTCTTGTGTCAGCCTTGTCTCTTGCCCTCACAATGCCTTAGGAAAAGCAAACATTTAATGTGGAAAAGTAGAGTGAGACTGGGCATGCTGGCGCATGCATGTAATCCCAGCACTCTGGAGGCTGAGGCAGGAGAATCACAAGTTTGAGCCCGGCCCGCGTTATTTAATAATTTAGCAAGACCCTGGCTCAAAACAGAATATTGCAAAAGGACTGGGGATGTAGCTCAGTAAGAAGAACCTGAGTTCAATCCCCAGTACAAAAAAAAACAAAACAACCACCTGGAGGCGGATCCTGTAAGTAGTGTGTGAAGATGGAACTGTGTGGCCAGGGCCAGGGAAGACCTCGCTAGGTGTCCCTGAAGCTGAATCCAGGAGGGCAGCCCTTATCCCAGGGGTTCAGAGCCAGAGTCCTAGGAGCAGTTTCTGCCCCAATCCAGATACCTCAGTGTCCACCAGCAGGCCAGAGTGAGGAGGCACAAGGAAATCAGTTATGGGGGTACCCAGGATGCTGGAACCCAACACCCCCAACCTCTTGTCCCCAAGGTTGGTAATAGGACTCCAAGAAGCCAAAGCCTTCACCCCAAGAGTCAGATCTTTAGGCAAAGGCCTTGCTTCAGGGACACCCTATGGCTGACCACAGTGACCCAACCCTGTGGACTGGCCACAGTGGATTGGGATAGTGGGGAGCAGGTGACCCTCAGGCCCAGGAAGCCCTCCCCTGAGCCCTGCCAGGCCAAGGTCTGTATCTCCTCAGCCACCGAGAACCTGTTTCAGCCCACCGCGTTTCCACTCTGAGGGTAAACGCTGTCATTGTCCCTTGGAGATCGAGTAGCGGACTTGGGCCACAGGCATGAGGCAAGTCAGAGCCGTGCAGAGCTCTGGCTTCACAGTCAGACAGTCTTGAGTTCAGACGCAACCTCCTTCACCAGGCTGCGGTGAGATTCTGAGCAAGTCATTTCCCCCAGCACACTTCTATTTCCTCATCTGCAGAATGGGACCCCGGCTTCCTATCACCAGTGTGGGGAGGATGCTGGAATGTGGTGCTGGTGTAGGAGGCACTGGCCTGGGCTGAGGTGATCGCCCCCGGTCTAGCAGCTGCGGGAGGCGTCTCCTGGGAGGGGGCAATGCAGCCCAGGCAAGTTCCTCCTCTTCCCTGTGCTGTTTCCCTCTCTGTACAGCCAAGATGAGCCGTGCAGATAAAATGTGTGCACCCAACACGATGCAGCTCATTAACTCCTGTCCCCAGCCACCCCCAGCTCCCCGGAGGACACATTTCCAAAACTGCACAGATGCCCTCTCCCTTGACTGCGCCCCGCTGCCAAACAGCCACATCACCCTGTGGCTGTGCCAGACCGGCCCAGCTGGCACCTCCTGACGTCAGCAGCCAATCCAGGAAAGCTGCCAGCGGAGATAGGGGAGCAGCAGAGGAGAGGCGAAGGTGGGCGCCCCAGCTCTCACAGCACCTCCCAGCCGGGCAGGATTAGGTAAGTGTGAAGCTGCGGGCCAGGCAGCAGGAGCCACTGCATAGCCTTCCGGCCTCCTCCCGGCTGGGCTGGGGTCTCACTCGGCCTGGGTTCTGGGCTGGCACCAAGAGTCCCCGCTGGCGAGAGGAGTCCCTTGTGTGGCCTCTCAGAGCAGGAGGCCCAGAGACCACTCCTCACGTCCCTGTGTTGTCCCAGCCTCGTTTACAGAGGAAGAAACAGACTGAGGGAGGTCTCAGTTGACGTCAACTAAATATGAGACCAGAAATTCAAACCCAGACCCGTGGTGCTCCTGAACTCTGGCACTTTGGTTTTGGGTTTTTTGTTTGTTTGTTTGGCTAGTCGGTTGGTTTGGGGTTTTGTACTAGGAATTGAACCCAGGGCCTTCTGAACTACATGCTCAGCCTCCCCCACTTTAAAACAGGATCTCGCTGAGTCAGTAAGTTCCCCAGGCTGGGCTCACACTTGGACTCCTCCTGCCTCAGCCTCCCAGAGCGCTGGGATTACAGGCCTATGCCACCATATCCGGCTGAGCCTGGCCTTTTTTGCCATCTGTCATTTCCTGACTGCGTGCTGGCAGTGGCTGGGGCTTCCATGTAGAAGGACATCCCCTACACCCTCCTTGGGCCCAGTGGAGTTCACTGAGTCAGAGAAGCCAGCATGGAGGTCTGAAGTGCCATCTGCCTTCCTAGAGGCAGCCTGAGCCACCCTGGCCATCAGCACAAGGCCCAGGCCCAGCCGTTGGCAGGGGGAGGAGAAGACTGATGTTTGTCCTAGCTGCTGGGCCAGGACCTTCATGGGGATCCCACTTAGCCCCCGCCAAGCCCAAGTCCTCCCCACTGTCAGCCATCCTATCCCTGCTACCTGTGAAAGGACACTGCTCCTGCAGGTCTCTTTCCTCCAAGGTCATTACTCCCTCTCCCTCCTTTGGATTCTTCCACCATCCCATGAACAGGCTGGAAAGTCACAATCCTAGGCAGGTGTGATGGTGCAAACCAGTAATTCCAGCACTCTGGGAGGCTGAGGCAGGAGGATTGCAAGTACTATACAAATCCCACCTGGGCAGTTTAGTGACTTAGTGAGATCCTGTATTAAAAAAACTTTTTTTTTCAAAGGGCTGAGGATGTAGCTTAGTGCAAAGCCTCTGGGTTCAATCCATAGTACCATGCAAAAACAAAAACTTTAATCCTGACAAATTAAAATATCAACCTCCTGGGCCCCCACGGCCCTCCAGTGAGCCCCTTGGAAGTGTGATCCACATTCACAGTCTCCAATTTCATCCCCTCGGGGGCTCTCCTGCCCCTCCAGCTGGACTCTGAGCCCATGTCACTGCTGGCTGGGAACTGCCCTCCCCAGAGTCCCCAGATCAGTTGGGTCACTGCTCAAGGACATCTTCCTGACTCAGCCTCCCCTTGGAAACACTGTCTTCCCTGGGCTCCGGGGTCTCCTCCCTCCAGGCTGCTCCTGCCCTTTGTCCCTTGCTCCTTCCTCCATCTCCCCACACCAAGCTCAGACGCCCCTAGGCTCTATCCTGGTGCTCTGCCTGTCTATACTCACTCCCTGGGTGACCTACCCAGCTACGGGGCAGGAGTCCCATCCACACCCTGACCACCTCCAAATGTGTCTCCCCAGCCTGTCTCTCTGCCCTGAGCCTAGTTCGAATGTGCACCTGCCTGCCCAGCACCTCCGCCCGGACACCACACAGTATCTTGATCTTGCTTTGCCAAGGCAGCTCCTGGTCTCCTCCCAACCTGCTGCTCCCACATCTTTCCTTCCAAGTGAAGAGCCTCAAAAAACAAACAAACAAACAAACAAAAAGTAAAGAGCCTTGGGGTTGGGGATTTACCTCAATGTAGAGCACTCGCCCAGCAAAGTAAAGAGGCCCACCATTTATCAGGTGCTGTGATTGAGCTGAGGGCCTTTGCAATGAGCTACATCCTCAGCACTTTTTATTTTCATTTTTTATTTTGAGACAGGGTCCTTTTTTTTATTTTGGTGCCAAAGATCAAACTCAGGGCCTTGTGGTTTCTAGGCAAGCACTCTAACCACTGAGCTAAATCCCCAGCCCCTTGAGACAGGGTCTTGCTAAAGATGCTAAATTGTCCAGGTTGGGCTTGAACTTGTGACCCTCCTGTCTCAGCCTTCCAGAGTGTTAGAATTACAGGCCTGCACCACCACTGCCAACTCAGAGCCTTCCCAGTTGCTCTTCACCTGCCCTGTGCTCTCTCCACGTCTCCTTGGCCTCCCTTCTTGGGACCTGGGCCTGTGCCTGGCACATAGTAGGCAGTCACTAAATGTCTCCGGAAGCTGTTGGGGGAAATGACAGTACCCGGCCTGCCTGTGGCAGGAGGGCAGTGTCACCACCAGGTGGCGCTGCAGACGTGCCCTGGGGAGTGACTTCGGTTCCGCCTCCTGATCTGTCCTCTCAGCAAAGCTCTCTGGCCTTCGGTGCCAGGTGGCGCCTTGGGGCACCAGCTGACCGGGTTCTGCCCCGCCTGCTCCCGATGACTACTGTCAGATGAGGCCCAGGGTGCCTGCCGCGACTGGGAGCGAGGGGCTGCTGCTTCCCTGGCTTGAATTTGTGGGCTGTGTCCCCTGAGGGAGGGAACATGTAGGCAGCAGAGGGTGGCAGGGAAGAACCCAGCAGAGCGAGGGTCTATGATGAGGACTCTGCCGAGGCCCCAGGCTTGGAGCTGTCGGTTGAGCCTGCGTTTGTAGCCTATCTCCCCCAGTCCTCTACCTGCTTTCCACAAGCCTTGCCCTGAGCCTGTTTTGTCGCCCGTTGAAAGGGAATAATAGGGGCTGGGGATTTAGCTCAGTGATTAGTGTGCTTGCAAGGCAAGCACAAGGGCCTGAGTTCAATCCCCGGCACCACCAAAAAAAAAAAAAAAAAAAAAAAAGAAAAGGAATAATAAACTGGGTGTGGTGGCACAGATTTGTAATCCCAGTCATCTGGGAGGCTGAGGCAGGAGGATCGCCAAGAGTTCAAGGTCAACCTGAACTACATAGCAAGACTCTGTCTCAAAATACCAAAGACGTTGGGGATGTAGTTCAGTGTGGTAGAGTGCCTGCTTAGCATGTGTTGAACCTGCCTTCAATCACCAGTACCTCAAAATATCAAAGGAAGGGTGGAGACTGAAAAAAAGGTAGGGGTGGGGCTGGGGATGTAGCTCAGTGCAAAGGCCCTGGGTTCGGTCTACGGTACCACAAAAGAAAATAAAAACAAAACCCAAAACCCTGCGTGGGGGTCTCAAGGGGGGCCTGCTGTAACATCGAGGCTGAGGGGCTTCCCCAAACGGTGGGCTGTGGTGCAGGTGAGCAGGGCATTGGCCAGGAAGAGGCAGAACAGGAAACCAGGGGCCCCTGGGACCCCAGCACCCCGCTCTGTCAGGCAGCAAAGTCTCTGGGGCCTCGCCTCCCCTAAGGCAGTGATCTGAAACACCTGAGTGTCTGCATGTGACCATCCATGTGCTGATGTCTGTGGGCAACCATGGATGGCAGTGTCCACACCCAGGAACCCTCTCACCTTGGCAAGGGGGACCAGGGACCCTCCCCAGGACACCAGGGGCTTTCATCAGCAAGCTGGGTGCATGAGTAGGGCACCTGCCCAGTCAGCAGCAAAGACAGTGCCCCAAGGGGGCGGCTAGGTGCTCTTTTCATGCCCAGGCCCTGGGTGCTGGATCTTCCCTCTCCCCTCCCACAGTGGCTCCTTATTTGCATGATATTTGCGTATATTTGCATTCAGCCCCACCCAGGTCCTTCCTCCCTGAGGAGCAGGGCAGCTGCAGCCCAGGCCCAGTTGAGGTCACTGTGGACTATGATAGCCATAGGCGAAGGGTGACAGGGATTTTTTTTTTTTTTGTACCAGGGATTGAACCCTACCACTGAGCTGCATCCCCAACCTCTTTTAAATTTTTATTTTCAGGGCTGGGGATTTAGCTTAGTGGTTAAAGTGCTTGCCTTGCAAGCACAAGGACCCGAGTTCGATCCCCAGCACCAAAAAAAATAAATAAATAAATAAATAATTTTTTATTTTCAGACACGGTCTTATTAAATTGGTATGTGGCCCAAGCTGGGTTCAAACTTTGATCCTCCTGCCTCAACCACTGTCTTTCTCAGCTCTCTCTACACCTCTGGACTCGGGAGCCACTTGGGGGCCGGGGCCCTGTTGCATGTTGCATGCCACATGGGAAGCGGCCTGGTGAGGGCCTTGGCTGTAGGACAATGAGGACAGTGATAAAAGCTGCCCTTAGTGGAGCACTCACTAGATGTCAAGCCCCGTGCTGGTGCTCTGCGCTTTCCAGGCACCCCTGAGCCCTCCAGCCTATTGTCAGCCATGACTTGCCTTGCACAAGGTCACCAGCTACAGAGAGCCACAGGCAAGATTCAGACTGAGACCTGTCTGGCTCTAGGCCTGTGCCCTTATTCGTTCTGTGTGAACTGAACTGAAATGTCAAGAATTTGGAGTTTAGGGCCTGCGGATTTAGCTCAGTGGTAGAGCGCTTGCCTAGCAAGTGCGAGGCCCTGAGTTTGATCCCCAGCACCTCCCCCCAAAAAACAATCGGAGTTTATAAACTGGGCACATAGATGAGGCTATATAGCAAGACCCTGTCTCAAGCCATACATATCTACAATCCCAGCACTCTGGGAGGCTGAGGCAGGAAGACTGCAAATCCAAACCCAGCCTGGGCAATTTAACAGTTTAGTGACTCTATCTCAAAATACAAAATTAAAAAGGGCTGGGGGTGTAGCTCAGTGCCAAGGCTCTGGGTTCAATAACTTCTACCAGAAAAAAAAAGTTTAAGGG
>PVJO010022162.1:0-28586 GCA_004026905.1 Hystrix cristata | reverse complement strand
GTCACAGTGTAACATTTATAAAGATTGAAAATAGTGTTTCAGAAATAACATTACTGTGCAGTACAAAACTCAAGAGCTTTGATTTCAAAAAATCCTGGATTACATTGCAGTATTCTAGTGTTAGAGAAGAGGTGTGTATTGCCAAGAGTTAGGATTAGGTGACTATCTAGGGATACCATGAAAATGTGGAATTTTCTTTGTGTTGCTAGAATTGTTCAGCATCCAGACTGTGGTGATAGTTAAAGAAATCTACACTTTATGGAACTATCACACACACACACACACACACACACACACACACACACACACAAGCATGTAAAATCTTTGAAATCTAAACAGAGTGAGTCTGAACCTGAGTTAATGGTAGTGTATCAATGTCTATTTCCTGGTTTTGGCAATGTACTTTGGTTATGGAAAATATGATCAGTGGGGGAAGTTAGTTGAAAATAACACAGTAATTCTCTTATTTTTTGCATCTTCTTATGAGCTAAATTATTATAAAATTAAATGTACTGTATATTTGAAATCAAATTCTCGCTTTCCCTGTTATCAGTGCTTTTTTTTTGTTTGTTTGTTTAAGCAACAGAAATTTATTTCTCATAGTTATGGAGACCAACAGTTCAAGTTAAGGTGCATTTATTTATTGTCTAGATCTTAGCTTCTCTTTCAAAAACGTTAGATGATAAAACAATTCTTACATTACTGTTGTCATGATCACATCACATAATGTATGTAAGTGTCCCGTGTCAGGTATAAGATTAGTTCATGCTTAAGCCTTGAGGTCCCTGCTTCTTTATGTAGCCATCGACTATTTTGTTCCTAGGTGAAAGTTTATTCAAA
The DNA here is from genome assembly GCA_004026905.1 of Hystrix cristata. Taxonomy (NCBI): domain Eukaryota; kingdom Metazoa; phylum Chordata; class Mammalia; order Rodentia; family Hystricidae; genus Hystrix; species Hystrix cristata. The sequence continues at coordinate 27,746 of PVJO010022162.1, read as the reverse complement.
AAAAGATAGCCAACATGAATGGCTGTCTCAAAGCAGCATCTGAACAAGGCGGTTCTTACGAGGTCTCAATTGAAGGAGTCTCAGCTCTCTTCTAATATTCAGCTATCATGTAACCCTTATAAACCAGTAACAGTAAGAATGCTACATCACCAGCAGGGAATTAATAGTAGATGCTGGAGTCTAAGTCTTCTTGGCTCAATTGCATTTTCTTCTTTACATGTTTAGCAATATTCAATTTAAATGTAGTTTTTAACCATGCAATTGTTAATTAGTAACACCTGTAGCATTATAATAAGGTAACACATAATATTTGCTATTTTGTTTTTAAATAATGTTGCTTGTAGTCCAGAAGCCTACCAAATTTTAGCCTTTCCAAATATTTGAAGACAAGATGATCAAAAATAAACACTTAGAAATCCTCTACTCTGAAATCATCTTTCCCTAGAAAGATTGCACATTTTTTGAGAGCACAGACTAAATTTTCTCTTCCAGAAAAACAAAACAAACACAGAACTAGACCCAGTTTAATTCATGGAGGATGCTGAGGTGAAGTGGTTATTCTTCCTTTTGCTCCATGCTCCGATAACCTTATCTGTGAGATCTTAGTTTCTAAGAACACTTTTGTCTAAAGAAGTAAGTGCTTGGAACGTCCATTGTATTAGGACTGATTTAGGAAATTAGGAATCTCTATTTTGAGAGCACAAAATTGTAAATAAGAATCACAATGAAGAGAGAAAGAACACATGAAAGTCATATTATGATGCATGTGTTATTTGGCAACCGTATCTCTGGGTTATACACAAGAGAATATCTGGCAAAGCTCGCAAGAGCACTTATATATTCTAACAGCGCATACTAGAACCAAGGTGTCCTTTTCCATGAAAATTGATGAAGCACAGGAAAAAACTGATTCCCACATAAATTACAATTTTCAACTCCTAGTCCTACTTACGTATCATTTTTTCTCAAACATTACACAAAGTATATAATACTGTCGATTTCAAATAACAAGGATTATTATTATATATAAGCCTCGAGTTAAATATTGTATTCAGGCAAACAAATTAATGAACTGAAGGACTGATTTATCTGTCATAAATTCAGATAAATTTAGGTTTCAGGAGCCTAACATTAAGCACTGAAATAACTGACTCAAATCCTTGTGTTCCAAGTGCTTATAGTATAGAGCATTGATGGAGAAGGCAATAAACAATGATAAGTAAAATATTCAGTACATTAGCGGAAAGGAATATCTATGATGAAAAATAAAGCAAAGAAGACAGAGTAGGTGAGAAGCACATTTAAAGTAGGCCATCCAGGAAATATTGCACTGAGATGCTATTTGCATAGAGATCTGAGGCAGATGAGGGAATAACACACATCAATATTAGTAGGTATGGCAGCCACTTCAGAAGAACAATAAGGTCAGTATGACTCAGAGTGATGATGGAGTGATATGGGATGAAGAATAGATGAAACGGTCAGAAAAATAAGCAGGTCATTTTGAGGTGTAGTGCTTTATCCAATTAAACTTGTATATAAATTGCCTAGATTTCACGTTAAAGTGCAGATTCTGATGCAGGAGGTCTGAAGTATTTACATTTTTTATCAGCTCCGGTGGGATGCTGGGGATGCTGGTGTGTGGATCACACTTTGAAATGCAAAGGATTATGATTGTGTGCTATTGTTAAAATTTTGGATTTGACTCTTGTGTGTTGAATGATGTCCTTCCTCCCACCACAAAATGTTGACGTCCTACTTCCTAGAAGCTGTGAACATGATCTGATTTGGAAATATGATCTCGCATGTTAACTTCAGATTAGATCATATGGAGTAGGATGGGGCCTAAACCAATGAGAAGTGTCCATATATGAAAAAAAAAAAAGGAAAAAGAAGCACAGTGGATAAGAACATGTGAAAATGGACGTGGCAATTGGTATGATGAACCCACAAGCCAACAACTGCCAGGAATTTAAGGCAACAGACTGCCAGAAGTTAGGAAAAGGGAAGGAATGATCTTCTCTTAGAGCCTTGAGGAGCCATCATCTATCAGTATGCTGCTTGCAGACTTCAAGCCTTCAGAATTGTGAAAAAAATGAATGTGTGTTGTTTCGCGCTATTCCCATTGGTGGTTACCTTGGTACATCAGGCCTAGGAAACCACCATATTAAATGGCATGAAGAATCAAGCCTCTAGAGGACTTTAAGAAGAGTGGCTCCATCTGACATATACTTAAAGAATCATGCCAATCAAAGTGAGAATGCGACGAAGGGGTGAAGGCAGCACAGAAGCAGGACGAGCGAGGAGCCGTAACATAAACCTAACTGAACAGTGGGCAGATGGTTATGGTTTGGATCAGGGAAGTTGTGCTGGTTGTGGGAAAGGGACATAATCTGAATACATTTTGCGCTAATACCCATGAGACTTGTTAACATAGTTTTGGTTGTACAAAGTATGAGCAAAGTTAAAGATGAAACCAAGATCTTTGGGATTAATGGCTGTCAGGGTTGAGTGTGCTGAGGAAGATGGTGGGAGGTGGTGCAATGGGGAAGACGGTGCAGGAGTGGGGAGAGCAGAAGGCAGGACTGAGAACTCCTTCTGGCACTTGTTCACTTTGGGGTGTCTATTACGCTTTCTGGTGGAGGCAGAATTAGGCAATATAGTTTGTGCCTTGAGTCCAGAGAAGAGGTCTCAGCTGGAGAGGTCTCAGCTGGAGCATGTGAGCTCTGAGTTATTAAGAGAAGGCATAATGTTTGGCAAAGAGAGCCCTGAAATGTGAGATTAAAATCAGAAAAGACATTCATGTATTTCTAAAATATGATGTTCAATGACAATTATCAGAAAATATCCAATGCCATATGTCTGGCCTGTGACTGTTTTGTTATTAGTTATAGGAAATATCCAGAAGAAAGTCAGGGTAGCTTTCATGTTACTCGAGGCTTTTCTCCTTCTTGACTTTGACTATCTGTACCAGTAAAGCCTCCAAAGCACTGAAATAACTGACTCAAATCCTGTGTTCCAAGTGCTTAGAGTATAGAGCATTGATGGAGAAGGCAATAAACAATAAGTAAAATATTGAGTACGTTAGCTGAAAGGAATATCTATGATGAAAAATAAAGCAAAGAAGACAGAGTTGGTGAGAAGCACGTTTAAAGTAGGCTATCCAGAAGTCCAGGAAAAATAAACGATTGGACTGAGGCATTTTCATTATTTTTTAACTTTGAATTTGATATCTCACTGCAAAAAATATGAACTCATTTGGACTTGTGTGAGTGATATTTAAAAACATTATACTGGCCCTTGAATATGGACGTTTTCATTATTTAATACTTTGGACTAAAGTCAATCACTCAAACACGGACCATTTTCCCAGCAGGCTCATTGTCAAAGGAACAGATCACGTTGCATGTATAAAATATCACCTAGTAACCCTTTTAATAATATATATTTTCTGTGTATAACTTAGAAAGATACTTTCATCTCAAAAACCACATTGCTATCTGGAATTATTTACAGGTGAAGTGATAAATAATTCTTTTCATCAACATCTTAAGAAAATTCCTGGACGTCTGTGGGGATGAGAGTAGGACAGGGGAGTTTTCAATTGTCCATCATGACTTGCGACTGGCAAGGTAAGTTTTTCCACAGTAATACAGACATCCATTGTTACCACCCAAAACCCTTGGAAAAATGAAGCTGTCTTTTTGGTATCTAACTGCCTGGATCTTTGCCTATCTCTTACTTGGCTCAAAACTCTGACAAGGAATTGAAGCGTGTGTGTGTATCAATCCTACCAAGCCAAGACAAGCACAGGAGGGAGGAAATTTATTTTTGAAATGGTCGATTAACTCTCAGTTAGAAAGTTAAAGCTACATTTGGAAAAAAAGAAGCAACAATATATATCATGTACAGGTACAAATCCTCTATGATGAGTGTTATCACTATGTACATCTAAAATGTACCATTAAAATAAAATTAAAAAAAGAAAGTTATAGCTACAGTCCTGACTTTTTGTCTATTGCCAAGCAAGAAATGATATAGTCTCATCTCATTTAATTAGGTCAGATTGAACAGTGAAAAATTCTACTTATGGAAATGCTTTTCTTGGCGATGAGGAATGGATATTCTAGATTGAGGTTTTCTACTTTGCTCTTCAGAAAAATGGGCTTTGTGTGGCCCTGGCATGGATATTTGTCATCTTTAGATATTTACAAATAAATTTTAGGTCCTGTTATTTCTACTTGTATCTATTTGTATTTTGAAATTTTTCTAAGCCTACCAAAATTGCGTTATGACCTATTACTTATGATCATCATGGAAATAGGTAACATTCTCTGATTACATAAAATAAAATTTAATATATTGGCTAGTGCATATAGCTTTTATGGTCTCATCAAACCTCTATAAAAACTAGGGTATACCTTTAAAATCACCATTTGCAGCGTCATCTGTACTGTGTTTGCTGAGGTTAGCTACCATAGTGAGAGCTGCTTATTTTACACCAGCAATCTATATGTGGTAAATCTCTAACAGCGTCTGTCTTGACACGACATGGGCATGCTGTGCCCATTTTATTTCACTTATTTTATTTATTTATTTTTTTGGGTGCTGGGGATTGAACTCAGGGCCTTCTGCCTGCTAGGCTAGCACTCTGCCACTTGAGCTAAATCCCAGCCCCTTATTTCATGAATTGTTTTATACAATTGGTGTCATAGTCCCTTTATGATAATAGTGCATTACTTTGTCTCCTAATATCCTATTTCAGTTTTATACCATGGTCCAAATATTCATATTAAAGTGCTTTATTAACATTAGCCAGTTCTTAGGCTATCCTGTTTTCAAATAAGGTTCTGTATCTTATCCTATGCTGATGATGATTAAGATGATTTACACTTAATTATTTCTGTATGGAGGATTAAACCAACATACTTGCTGTCTTGTGATTTGGCATGTCTCAGATGTGTGGTTCTGGACTTAAAGTCATCAGTATTACCTGCATTGTGTTAGAAATGGGAATGATCTGGCCTGGCCACAGACCTGCTCCCTCTGAACTGAGCCCTGGCTGTGACTCTAATAAACCCTCTCATTAATGATGGATGCTAACATTGAGGATTGCTGCTATGTTCAATTGATTAATAAAAGAAATAACGTAGATGGACATATATATATATATATATATATATATATATATATATATATATATATATATAAACTTACTGTGTCCTGCTTTTGTAGAAAGTACATGGAGAAGCCAGTTCATCTAGGGTCTATTAAATAAATTATGTTATTGTATACTAGAAAATATTTTCTTGTATGAAGTTATTATTGCATGTCTATTCCAAGGGACATATTATAAATATATAACTAAAGAAAGATAAACTTGGGAAAATAAATATTACAATGATTAGGGCATTTTTTTCTTTTAATCTGTGTGTGTGTGTGTGTGTGTATGAAAAGTCAGAAAGCAACTAGTTTAAAACAGCCAATGTTTTAATATGACAAAATTTTAACTGTGAACTAAACTCCAAGCCTAATCTGAATGATTTTTTGAAATTCCCTGTCTCTTCTATTATTGCATAATGGACATGCCTCTCTCCACCTCTAATGATAATAGAAATAAGGAGCCCTTTCATTTAATTTCACCCTTTCAAAGTCATTAAATTTAATCACCAACTCTCACAGAAACTCTGCCAAACTTGTAGGTATTTCTGACTTTCATTCTTTCTGAGTTTTGTTGTAGAGGGTCATTTTGTACTACCAAGCCCATCACGTAAAAGAATTTTTTTTAAGTTAAAGAATTACTGAGGCAGGAGAGAAATTGAAAGCAAATTGTACCTTTGAATGCGAAGAGGAACCTTGGAGGAGAAGAGGGGGCCACAGAGTGCAGGGACGACACAGCCTGCCCTGGCCGCTGCAGTGCGGGCAGCTTGCCTTCTTACTTAGTCTGTCTACTCACGGTCACCCTTAGCGGGGGATCTAGCCACAGTGGCTCCTGTTCATTACCGCCTCCTTTGTCATATGATCTCTCCCAGCCCCCTGAAATAATCAAAAACTTTCGATCTTCTTTCACACTGTGAGTAACGGAGTATTGCACGGTGGCAATAATTGGGAAAAATGGCTCAAACGCTTCCCGGATTTGCAGAGTATTCGCTGTCAGTTTCAGGGCCACTTCGTGTGTTTGGGATACTCTAAAGCAACTATTGCTTCTGGCTACTGGGCTGTGGACACATTTTCTATGTTTAATCTCGTTTTTTTTTTTTTTTTTTTCCTGGTAAAACAGCTTTGCAAAGGAAGGGAGAAGAGTGGAGGGAGATCAAATTGACAAAATCTTACACTGAGCATGATTTTTTATTAGGTTGAGAAGTCTATGTTGTTAAATTACAAAAATGATCATTTTTGTTTCTAAAATAGAAGAATAAGAGACTTATTTAGAAACTAAGATATATTATAGGAAAAACAAGTCCTATCTTTTTTGTAACTTTGAAATTGCTTCCTACCTCCATACCCACTAATTTCATTTTTAAATTTAGTGTTTTGCTTATTATATAAAGATTTATCATCAATAGGCTGGCTAGAGTTTTTTCCTCCCTTTTAAGAATCAAATGTAAATAAATTGAATCATTATTAAATCAATATAGTCATAATTAATAAGCGAAAATGTTCTGACTTTCAAAATGTTTATTACAATTTATTTCAATTATCCCTGACACCCTAGATAGAAAAATGGAGATTTAGAGGTTAAGTGACTTGGGGCTGGGGATTTAGCTCAGTGATTAGAGTGCTTGCCTTGCAAGCACAAGGGCCTGAGTTCGATCCCTGGCACCACAAAAAAAAAGAAAAAAAAAGTAATCATAGAGGTTAAGTGACTTTCTCTGGGTTGCAAAGTTATTTGGTGTCATATTTTGTGTCCTTTTTATTGTACTTTTCAGGCAATGATACAGTAATCATAGCATACAAAAGAATATTATTAATCAGTTAAACCTTAGATGACCAAATCTTTATTAATATATTTTATTTAAGACAAACACTTTGTTCCATTTAGCCCAGTTGTTTATTTCATAAGTGTGCTCAACTGGTGCAAGTAGAATTATGTTGTTGTTTTGACTTTAAACTCACAGAGCTTGTTTAGAATGTAGGATTTGGGGTATGAAATGGGAGTGTGAGTGTTTGGGGGGGGTGTGTGTATGTGTGTGTGATTATACTCTGAATAACCTCTTAGAAAATGCCTAAGACATAGTTTGTAACATCATCAAAGATAATCAATGGTACAGATGGTGTTGGGAATAGTATTATGCGTAGCGGAGCCACAAGAGCCCAACGGGGTGGACAAAAGAGAGTTAGCTTTGCAGTTGCTGCCCAGAAGGCTGGCTTCTGCGTGGATATGGGTGACACCGTTTTTTCTTCTCCTGTGGACTAGACCTAGTTCCTCCTCAGCACATTCATTCTTCTCCGCGTGGGGTTGTGCCTTCCATACTGATTTTCAAAATGGAGTCTGAAAAAAATCTCTTTAGAAAGATCTCATTATGATTATTTTTGAGGGATGCTTGCAAGCTAAGTTTAATAGTGTCATAGTTATTGCCAAGAGCTTGTGCTTCCTTTTATACTAGAGATAGGCTTTGTCTTGAAAGCATATCTATACTTGAAAGTTGTATTTTATAACTATGTGCATAAATTCTATTGTGTTTTTATTTTTCTTTGAATTGATAACCATTTGTGTTCAATATTCATTGGGAAACAGGTTTTCTGTTAATGTTTCCTGGTGATATTTGAGTGCAATTTTAGCAGCTTTTCAAATCCAAACTGTCTTCCATAAATTTCTTTCAATATTTTGAAGTTTAGTTGGCCAGATGTTTTGTAAAGTTTGAGATGCTAAAGCCAACCTCGCTTCCTCCCTTCCTCCCTCCCTCCCTTCCTTCCATCCTTGGTGCGGGTTCTCTCTTTCTCTCTCCTTCCCTCCTTCTGTTTCTCTCTCTCTCTCTCTCTCCCTCTCTCCTTGCCTTCTCTCTCTCTTTTTCTTTCTTGGGAAGACTACTGCATTGATGGCACTGTAAACCTCCATCAGGGGGCACATAATGCCAGATTGCTCTCTTTTGTGATATTAGCAGCCACAGATGATCGTTGCCTTGATTCATTAAGTCACCAGGCACTGCAAAATCAGTGCATTCTAATTATATTGGTCTTTTGTTTTTGCATTGGTTGGATTACTTTTATTACAGAATTTGTTCTCATCAAATTTTGATTACCCTTAGGGGTACTTCAGGGGAATAGTGAGATTAATGCCTTGTTTCCCCCCTTTACTTTCCAGTTTTTGTGATAACGGCTTTGTTCCCTAGTACTTTCAAAATTTGACCAATGTGGTGGTTTTTCCCCCATGTGTTAGTGACTTGTTGGATTTAAATATGTTTAATATGTTGTAATTCATTGTATTTATTATCTTATCTTACTGGTATTCAAATAGTTCTATCTGGCCCCATAGAAGCCCATTTAAATGAGCCTTTTAAATAGATCCTAGCAATTTTAATGGCTTTCTTATTTTCTAATATGACAAGATATTTCAAGCTAATTTTATAAATAATTTGATGCAGACAAAGAATATGCCATTTCTCAAAAAAAAAGTCTGGTATATTTTAGCAATGAAAATCGGTGGCTATTGCTCAGTGGTCATTTTTTCTTAGTAATTATTTTTGTCAAACACACATCATATATTATATATTTATCTCTGTGTCATTTATTTATCCAATAAAACACATCAGAATTAATACTTAAAATTTTAATTGAATAGGATTTTACTTAACCTTATTCATTTTACAACTTTTTTCTCCTTTCTCCTAAAACAAATAACTCTGCTTTCAGTGTTACCAATGTTATTTATCATTTGCTTTATTCCACCCTATACCAACAACAGTCTTGGAATACAATACAAATACAATCACCAAATATAAAATTACTTGAACTATTTGGAGTTTATTTTTCAAGTTATTTCGGTTCCTACTAAAAGGTTTATTCCCTAAGGATAATAATTAAATTACCACGTCTTAAAATCAATTGGAATATGTTTTCTCTGTGTGCTTTGTAGCACCAACTGTTATGTATAAGCTCGATTGGTTCAAGTTGCTTTTGGTTTTTAGGGACTACAAATTCTATTTTGTTTATACTGAAGAGAAATAGCCCACCAAAAATGTATATATCAGGAAAAGAAAAACTTGTATAAGTATTTTAATACTAAATTTATTGAGACATCACAGATTAATAAAAGTTATCTTTGGCTTCTACAATTACAAGAGGTGCTCGAAGTGGTGGCCAGGAGCTTCCAGACATTTTCTAGTATGGTGAACTGCTGAAGTGCATATACATTTTTTCGACAGACTCTGTATTTATATTCTTCTACATAAAGTTTAAAAAAACTTTTATTCAAAGGACCCCCTAGCTTCTAGCTTTCCATCCCTTCTACTCCAATTTCTTTCTGTCATATGTAATTGGTTTTTTACAGCAAAATTTATGATTTATCTGGATGGGTCTTTCCTACCTTAGGAATTGGGCATGTATATTGTTATCCTTCCCTTCTGATATAAATAGTGACAACTTATATGCATTTCAGTTTGCTTTTTTATTTAACAACTGTTTTAGTTACTTTTCTCTCGTTGTTGGGACAGAATACTCGACACCCAAAGTTAGGGGAAGAAAGGTTTATTAGCTCACAGTCTGCAGAGGTTTCAGTCTATAGTCCGCTGGGTCCGAGGCAGGGCTGGCGTGCAGACCGGCGGCCGGCCACAAAGTAAAGTCAGGAAAATGCAAGGAATGTATGCAAATCAGCAATGCAAACAAGCAGCTAATTAGCCTCTTCCTATATCTATCTAGGCTACCTGCCCTCAGGGCAGCCCACACTCTAGATCCAGCTATCTCTTACCACATGAGGCTTTGGGGGGACATCTAGACACAAACCATAACAACAACAAATTCTGGACATTAGCACATAGTAGTACTACTTAGAAGAAGTCTTCATTTGTTTTAGCTACATGGTACTGTAGTGTGTGGGTGTTAACAGGAAAATAGTCCCCTATGCTGGATATTTATGTTAGTCTCAATCTTTTTCTGTTACTTATAGAGTGATAGAGCAAATAATTCCAGTGTTCAAAAATACAATCAGTGAAACTCACAACATGGGAAATCCCACAGGACAAGTGGTTTGAATTTTTCACAAAAACATGAATGTGAGGAAAGATAGTATATGAAGATCTAGATTATAAGAGAAGTAATAAATATTTTGGGAGTTTTAATGTGCAGTCTTCATTTTGGATTCCAACTAAACTATTACAAAAACTATTGTGGCTAGTATGTTTCATATTAAATATTTATTTTTAATTTAATTTTAAGATAAACAATGGAAGTATCATTAGGTTATACCTCTTAGAAATACATGCTCAATTTTTGCTGGTTAAATGATAAGTCTGAAATTTGCTTTGGAATAATCTTGGGAGAGTAGATGTGGTACCTATAGAAATAAGGCATGATTAGTCCTAAACTGATGAAATTGAGACTAGGTAATAGATTGTACCTATTACATCACTATCCCTTATTTTATATATGTTTTAACTTATGTATAATAAAGTGCTAAAAATTTGAAGTTTTATATTCATTAGATTTTGCTTTTAAGGACAGAGATTTACATGTCTATAAAATGGTTTCAGTATGTGCATATTAGAATTTCTCTTTGGGATGATTTTGAAAATTCATATTAAATTATTGGCTCTCAAAACATGAAATTGGGATTAATGTTTCTTTTATAAGTAGGAACTAGTTTACTTTAAATTTTTGGTATTGTTATGATAATGAATCCTTTAGGCAGAATAAGAATAAAGATAAAATTTAAAATAAAATGAGTTCATGGATATTTTTCCTTATAGTCACTATTTCTCCTACTGGAGAAAAAGTGATTTTTGAGCTTTGAAAAAATCTTGCTCTTTATCCAAGTTCTAGAAGCTATTAGGCACTGATGTTGAAGTTAGGCAGACAAATTCAGTTTTAGTAGCCATCCTAAAAAACGATTGGTTGGGAAACAATGAAAAATAGAGCAAACATAAATTAATAAACAACATTTAACAAAGAAAAATATATAAAAGAGTGAGCAAAGCATATAGATTTATGACTCAGGCAACCGATAATTTGCACAGGGCACGGTCTGGTGGGATGGGTAGACTATTATTTAAGAAATACTGCAAGTGTTTGAGAAGCTAAGGGTTTTATCATCGATCAGGATTTATCAGACTGTCATAAGACTGGAAATGCTGGGGGGTGGTGTAGTTTATAAGAACGGTTTATCTAGAGCTGTAAGTCAGGCTTATAACTGCAGATGATGTCTGTGTCAACCAATGTGATTTCTCACCTGGCTAATTGAAGTGAACCTCAGAAGGCAAAGCAGACAGCTTATAAATATGTAAAGAAGACACCTCCTCTGATTTTCTGAGAAACATATTGTAAAATAAGAACTAACCAATCAGTTAAGTTCCAGAGGCTGAAGTTACAGCTGTTGAATTTGCATCTGATGAAGAAGGAGATTGATGTAACAGCTTCATGTTTATTATAAACACTGTATTCAAATACTAATAAAGAGTTAATTACATTTTCAGGGATCACAGCACATAGCAGGCAGTTTTTTAGGTGCGAGAGCTGTACACAGAAATGAAGGATGAAAGGCAGGTCCTTGCTGAATTTTAATGTGATTGTAACTTTGAATGTAGGATAGTGTGGGGCAGAGACAGACAGTAAAGAAAGAATAAATAAACAAGGTGATTAGAGTGGTATAAATGTCAGAGGTGGTTTGGTGCGGATATTTGGAAATTGTCTTAGGTAGAGGCTTCTAGAATGATGTTTCTGAAGGTTTTAGTGTAGCTGAGGGCTATTGAGATAAGAAAATTCTCACTTTAAAAAGTGGAGATGTTGAAGAAAAAACAAATAAATGAGGCTGGACAAATGGTGTTCTGATCAGAACTTTTGTACTTTTTCTTATTGGTGACTATAAATAATTTGAGATTGGAGCATGGGCAGGGTCTCAGCACAAGCAGCCTTGTAGGATATGCCTGAAAGTCTTCTTTAAAAAGAAATTTAAAATCCAAGGGACATCACTGCAGAGTTTTAAGGAAAAGAGTAATCTGAGATACATACTATCATTTAGCTTTCTGCATTGAGTGAACCCGGTGAAAGCAGAGAGATGAGAAAGCTGTTCCATTGACCATGTGAGAGAGTGTAGCCATTTAGATTGAAGTAGACATCTTTGGCAAATGCTTGGAAATACGGCCAACAGTATTTATAAATTGATACATTGGGAAAGGGGTGGGGCTTGGGGCAATTTCATAACAGCTGTTTTTGTACTAAATTGTATGATGGAGCTAATGGACAAAACAGGTGTTAGAAATGTTTCCTATTCAGTATGATAGCAGGAGCTCTAATTATGGAAAAGGATATTTATTTCCACTAAGACATACTATATGGAGATGCTATTATTTCCCTTGGAGCTAATCTAGACAATAGTGACCCTCTCTGTTTAAATTTCAGTTAATTATAAAAATTTATGATGTGTTAGACCAAGTTCTATATGCTGTAAATAGAATATCAACTACCAGGTACCATCTTTATCTGTTACAGGAAACAGGTTTACCTGTTAACTCATTTTGTATTCATCACAATCCTTAGATATATGTAACATTATTATTAAGCCATCTTAAATATGAAAAAATTAAAATGTAGAAAAGTTATGTGAACTTTCCCAAGTCCATCAGCAGTAAGTGATAAAGTCAGAATTTACTGATAATTTATCCCTCAGGCACAATGTAACACTGCCTCTCATCGTGTGAGATTAAGAATATCCTCCATTAATACAATGTTTCGAGACTTTTCTATACATATTAAGTCAGATTTTCTCTTTTATTCTCACCCTAACCCGTTATTAGCCAGAACTTCTCTGTTTATGCAAGATTTTACTTGGCAAGCTAATATTTTTGATGTCCTACCCTGTAATGATTGCTAAAAGTGGCAGTGATAAAAGTGGTGGCCTTCAAAAACTCACATTTCAGACTTGAATTTCCTCTAACTTGTTGTGTGAAATTAACGAGGTTTCCCCTCAGACGTTTTTTCCCCCTCAACTATAAAATGGAAGACATATTAAGTGTTATTAATTTCAGATTTGTAAGTAGGAATTAATTTTAACAAGGCTGTTACTTGATCAAGCAAGGCAGTTGGAGACAAAATAAAAAACTTGATCAATTACTGTCCCACTAAGAGCAACAAGCAAAGTATAACCATAATTATACTAATTAAGGGTGCTTTTTACATTAGTAACAAGATCTCTCAAGTCCTCAGCAAATGTACAACGTAACATGTCTAGTAATCTTATAGAAAAAGTATTAAAATGCTGCTAACGGGTGCTTTAAGAGATGTGAATGACTGGAAATGTTTCTTGTACTGAGGACTGAACCCAGGGCCTCTGCCCCGAGGTACGTCTCCAGCCCTGCAATTTGTATTTTGGGACAGGGGCTTGGTATGCTGCTGAATCGCTGTTCTCCTGCCTTGGCTTTACGGTGTGCTAGGATTACGGGCATGTACCACTGTGCCCCGCGATGAATGGAAATCTTTACTGTATTCCTTGAAAGAAAATACCATATTGTCTAGATACAGAGATGAGTCTTCTTAAATTCATCTACTTTGTAATTAGTTTTTTATGCAATTCAATAAACATTTATGAAAATTCGTATTGAACCATAAGACTGGCAATAAAAAGATTAAAAAAAACAAAGAGAAATAGCATGTCCTACAAGATAGCAATATACCATAAAGCTATGGAAATTAATAGTGTGTATAATTGGTGCGTGACAGAACAAGCGGTTTAACAAAATAAAACATCTAGAAATAGATATAAAGTGTGCATTTGTATGCTATATGTTTCTACTTACGTGATGATAAATATACTGTACATGAAAATTAAAATCAATAAAAATATCAAAAATGGTAGGGAAAAACAGCTTTACCACTGTCAAAAAGATTATCACTGCAATATAAATTATATTCATAATTACACTAAAATCTAGTTAAATTTAGGACCTAAACACAAAGAAGCAGTCAATAAAATTTAAGGAAATACAAACTGAAACAAAAATACCTTTAATCTTAGCAAAATTTAAATGATAAAAGCAATTCTTTGTGGACTTATGTGGAAATGGGCTACTTGCACAGAAAAGAGGGAAAGTAAATTAGCTGTAAATTTGGCACATTATTTGATAAATAAATTTCATTGACTTCAAGTAGATATTTTCTCTTTTAAAGTATATCCTCAACAAACAGAGCCGTGATGGACAAAGGAAGACACGTAGATATCTTTATTGCAGCATTAATTTCAATATCAAAAAGGTGAATATCACCTAAAAGTCCTTTTGTAACAAATGGCTAAACAACCCCTACATTCTTTCCTTGAAATTCTGCAATGTACTTAAAAAGAGAGATATTAATATCTTTCTTTAAAATATTTTGAGTGAAAAGAGCAATTTGTAAATATTAATTAGAAGACAGTTTAATTTAGATAATTTGGGCATATAAAACATGCTTTGTATATACTACTTATATTTACTATGATTACTATATTTACTATGATTACTATGATTATATTTACTATGATTTGGAACAATAAAGTCCCAATGATAAAGTACAAGACTAACCAATGACCTGCACTATTTTGGGACAGGGGAAAATTTCCTTACATGTTAGAGTTGGTGAAAGATCCCCAAATCTGATTTGGCTGCTCCTTGTCTATTCTATTTTTAAATTTTTATCAGCACCTGTTTGTAATATAGAGTGCTTACTTTTACTGTGAGGAGTTGGTACATGTACATACAATATCTTAATTTTTTTAATCCCTATCCTTCCTATTGTCCGTCCCTGATCCTCCCATCTCCTTTTGGTTACCTTCCCATTTATTAAAGCTCTATTTTCACTTCTTTCCAATTCTATTTTTTTTAGGTAGCGAATCTGTACATTTGCACTTCTCCAGTTCCAAAAGGCTACATTAAAACCTAAACTTCAAGAGATGTGGGGTATATTTGACCTTGGCATGATGCTTTGGGGAAAACAAGCAAACAAACACTGGAATACCATTTTTATGTTAAAGACACCTAAACAGTCTTTATTCTCTGTACTTAGTCTCCTATACCCAACTGTTTTATGGAATAGACCTTTACACTACTTAATCTTTCCTTCACAGCACTCAGTTGCCACATGTGGTTAGAATATGCATTTATTTTTAATCATTCTGTTTTTACTATTAGAGTGTAAACTCTGTAAAGACAGCAGCTTTGGTCTATTTTATCTTATTCATGAAATAACTGGCCCGGGGTGAGCATATATTTGTTTTTGTTTTTTTTTTTTTTGAGCATATATTTGTTAAGTGAATAAATAGGTATGAGAATTAAAGTCCCATGTGACTATGTGATATGTCATCTGTAAGAGCACAGTCAAAGCCAATATTGAAAACAGAGCAAGGGCTTGATTAACTGGTTTTCTTGGTGGATTTCTGGTGATCTTCCAGGTTACTGGAAGTGGGATAATGACCCTGACTTACTGGGATACAGTCCGTGTAAGTTTTGTGGGAAAGGACAGTTAGAAATTATTTGGAACTAGACCTGCCGCAATAGTCAGATTTTCTTTCTACTCTTCATGAATTCTTTCCTCCCACTTGGAATGGGTCAAGGGTACTTCAGGTCATGTATTTCTGTCAAAGAAATAAAATCAAAGTATGCTAGTTGGTGGACACTCATATTTTGGTTGTAGGATACAGAATCTATTGAGACGACATCAATTCAAGTACTTGGTGGAGGCAGATTGAACACAATACTAATGAAGCTGAAGTTAAGGAATGTTGCATTTTCATTAGACACCTGCCAAGGACCTGGGGAGGGCCCTGGGGAAAACTCTCGTATTTACATGATAATTTATTGTTATAAATACGTTGAACTAATAGTTTTTAATTTTCATAGATTAAGAGAATTGTGTCTTTCCAATTCAACTTTTCTTCTGAGGTGCATATCTCTGTATTGGGTAGTACTGCTTTGATCATAAGCAGTATTTTTGGTGGGGTACGAAATAAGGGAAAACAAACTGGGGATACTTTTTGTTGAGTTTTGTAGTTTGCAGTCACCTCTGAGTATGGTTAATTTACTATTAGCCATTCTGTAATAATGATGGCTTCTAGGAAATCTCCAGCTGTGCTCCTGTGTAACTCAGCTCATGTAGTGATAGAAGGTCAGGGGCCAGAGTTCCTGCTGCCACAAATAAGCTCTGTGGCACCCGGCACCCCGCACCAGAAGAATGCAACTAGCCAGTGGGAATATACAAATCTAAAATATATGATTTTAGAAGCTATTATGTCAAAAATTCCCCTTATCATGAGAATTATGCACAGGGGATTTGGTTCTCATTGATCACAAGGCAAAAGAGACGCTTTATCTTCTCTGGAACTTATAAATGAGGACAAAATGCAAATTGCCCATTTTGAATGCATGGTACTCCTTCAATTTAAAGGGAATTACAATAACATTAGTCATAATTCTTGTGTTCTTAGGGCAAAAATGCATAGCATCACTATAAACACATAAAATATTTACATGTGATGTCACATTTCTTATGTATCAATAGGTCATTACTTCTTGGTGAATATGACATATCTCCCAGTGATTCCAGGCCAAAAAACAAAACAAAACAAAACCCCAGGAAAATTTCAATTCATGAAGAGAAATGGTCAGAGAAAATAATTCCAAATATTTCACTGTCAAAATATGTATGTCAGGTGTAGTGGTGCACACCTGAAATCCCAGCACTTGGGAGGCTGAGGAAGGAGGATCATTATGAGTTCAAGGCCAGCGTGGGCTACTTAGTGAAACCATCTCAAAAAAAAAATTATATATGCAAAACATCAATGTAAGTAGTGCACAAGTAACTTGATTACAAATATATGTGACAATATACGCGGTGATAATTTTAAGGTACATGAAGATTGCACTTGCATGTGCTGAAACTCAGAATAATTTTGTGTATACTTTTACGATGATTGATTTTACTAAACTATCCTGGTAGAAGCCAAACATATACTTACCCCAAGAAAAAGATGGGCACAGAAGTTTGTAATATCAAAAACTCTGTTTCATGTAAAATTAAACCAATGATCATCAAAAATATGAAAATAGTGAGAAGATTTTAATTGCTAAAAGTGCAGGTAATAAAATGATAATAGAGTTGATAAATACAATTATGAGAATGAGGACACAGTCGGGGAAAAAGAGATGTAAAGAGAAATGGTAAAGAAAAACACAAGTGGTGTAGTTAGAGTACAAAAAAAGCAGGTATGTTGTTTAGATAAATTTATTGACATTGATAACTGCTATGCTCTTCAGTAAGTACTAACACCGTTCAGTACTTAATGAATAATGAATTTATATTTACAATCATGGATCTGGTGATATTTATAGACAATCAAAGGGAATATATAAGGGGAAACAAGATTGTTCTAAAACAGATATTCGAAAGAAAGATTTAAATATTTCAAACTCATGCAAGATCCTTGCTTGCTTTTGAAAATTCTAAAAGTCATTTATATTTTGTTTGTGAACTGATTATAGAGAAAACCATATTTACATTAGATCGATTTCAGACTGGATGAATACATGTAGTGCCCTTAAAGATCATGGAACTGCTAGTCAAAGATGGCTATGTTTGCTTTGACTTTGAGAAAGCTAATGAAAATTCAGTAGATCAGTGTCTTGAACAGACAAGATAGAACTTTCAGCTCTATTTTAAAGTGCTAAAAGAACAGTTGTTGTTTTTGGTGAATGAGATTTACTTTTCAGAGTTAGTGATGCAAAGATCATTTGTCACAGAAGGTAAATGGTATGATTGTGGTTGAATTTGAAAAATACCTGGCATAAGCACTTCTAAAAATCTTTCAAGTGAAAGAAATGTGATTAATTTAACCAAAAGAATTTATAATGAATTAAACAAAATAGGAGAATGTGGGGAAAAGGAAGTGATGAATCTAAATAAAGCAAAGCCTAACAAGTGCACTTTTTTTGCAGTTTTGGCCTTGGTCATGACACCTAGTAGTTAATTATTTAATAAATATTATTTACTACAGATAAAATCCGAAACACTCTGAACAAGTCTTAAGGTTCTTGTCAACTGAAAGTCATTATTAGTGATTTTTTAGAACAAATGAAAATCTGGGATGATTGCAAGATGTCTCAGCAGTATTTGTGGTCAGTCATATCACTGAAATGTGACAAAGGGCTGTCACACTCTATTAATTCTCTACACAATAATTTTGGTTAATTATGCACAGTAGACTGCTTATTCTTTTATTGTTATCAGAGGTACAAAAAAAAAACCTGCATACAGTGCATGAGGTAATTGACAATTGTTGGTATTTTGTAAAAGTAATAGTTTTTGTGTTGGATTTAGAATATTCTATATTCATGTCTATTTAAAACTAATAAATGCAATGAGATAGATCAATTTACTGTGAAACTGTATAGACTTTGGAACATGGCTACAACATTGAAAAACCTCTCAATCATCTTTTCAACATAGGAAGAAGACTATGCATAAATAAAATGGCATTTATTAAAAATGTTGCAGAAATTTAAATATTTCATTTTAAATAACAAGTTACAAAGATATTACAAGTCTTTTTAAAAATAAAAGCTGAGATACTGTAGATTGATTTTAACATATCTGAGTGGTAACTTCTTCCATATATTTACCTTTTTTTTTGAGAAGGGTAGGAGTTTTTTTACTCATTTAAAATTATTTCAGGGAAATTAAGTAGAATTTAGGCATATTTAAAACAAAATGATATAAGGAAGGAATGGAATATGGTAAATTATTCTGACATCAGAAATACAAAATGTAGCAATTTAACAAGAGGAGAGATAAATTTTGAATAGTGTTGCTGAATTGGCTTTTTTATTATTTGTTTATGCATTTAAATATAGAAGGTAAATATATACATTTTTAAAAAACTGAAAATTAGAAACTTCTTTCTAATTTGATTGCATTAGTCAATGCATAAGCAAACCTGAACTGTCCAGAAATGTTCTACCTCATGTTTAAATAGTCAGTGATTTTTCCCCAAATATGGCAAGTTATAAAGTTTAAAGGAATTATTATAAAGAATTAATAATAAAAAATTCAATTAATCATGGTTTTTCCTCTCTAAATTATAACATGAATTATTAACCTATAAGGAGATATTAAAAACAATATGGCTAAATACTTAGGATAAAAATGTGTTCTTGACAGGCAATTATTAATAAAACCAGTGGTTATTTTCTGCTTCTTCGAGGTTGTCTTAATTGCCAGTTATTAAAACTATGATTTGCAGTGGTTTATTTTCCCTAGGTAAATATTCACATCTGTGTCTAAGCTTAATTTTATATTATTGGTTTTAAAGAAACCTCAGTCTAAACACTAAAATCTTCAGGATCTATAGTACCTTTATTTGATTATGAATGCTTACAAGGCTAGGAATACAAGTAAGTACAAAAATTGCTGCTCATTACTCTTGCTTGTCCCAGACAAATTATACAGAGAGTCTGCCATGGAACAGAAATGAGCGTAGAATTGTAATACCCAAGACACCAAAGACACCTGAAATGAACCATAAAAACTCATTGGCTTTCTGCCGAGAAGCACTTTCTGGACAATGGCACAGGAAGAAGATTCCAAACAGAGTATGACAATCTCATCATGCTCAGGAGGCAATAATTAACGGTTGAGATTACAGATGTGCCTGCAGTTTGCCATGCAGGGAATTAGAGAAGAGGCCCAAATGTTTAAACTGTGCATTAATATATTGAGACACTTTGAGCCCTGGCAGAAAACAGCAGAGAATTAAAAACTGTGAACCGAATGGGAATTCAATTTGCAACACCTTTCAGGGAGACCCAGCAGTTCCAAAACAGGGTGGAAAAATATCACCAAACACAGAACATTTAATGGAGACAGTAGAAAAACCATAGGTGATGGTTCATTTTATATGTAAATTTGATTGTCCCACATTAAAATCAGATTAGGTGTTATTTCTGGGTGATATCAAAAATGATATCATTTTTGAATTGGTGTCCTCATTCAAGGATTCCAATCCTCTAGTCCTTTCAGCACCATCTGATCTGTTAAAGTCCCAAATAGAACAAATAGGCATAGTGAAAAAGAATCTTTCCCTAAACTGGGATGGGACATCTGTCCTTTGCACTGGGCTCTCCTGGTTCTCAGGCCGTCAGACTCAGACTGAAATTCAACCACCAAGTTTCCTGGAGCTCCAGCTTGTAGCAGCAGATTGTAGGATTTCTTAACTTCCATAATCACATGAACCAATTTTTCATAGTAAATGTACATATATATTTATATATGTATATATAGAAGTATGTATCCTATTGGCTCTGTTGCTCTCAAGAACTCTAATACATAATAATGCTTTTGGAGGAAGAATATTGTAGCCTTAGGATTAAGTCTTCTTTAGATTAGCACCTCCCAACACCACCCCAAACAAATAAACAAAAAAACCCTGCAACTTTCAAAAGCTTCAAAAGGACAAGGTAACCTACCATGTTTCTTATCAAGATAAAATGCAACAATATATAGAATCAGCAACATAATTCTTCCAATGTTAAAATTAAAAAAGCAGGAAAATATGACCTATCTTTAGGACAGGAAACAATTTATTTCAAAAGATGCAAATGTAAAAGATGAACAGATTATACATTTAAAATAGTTACTATAACTCTGTTTAGGGATTCATGATAACCATATTAAGAAAAATATAGAAAATATTAATAAAGAAATAAAAAATGAAACAAAGACTCAGAGAGAAATCTAGAATTGAAAAATAATTTGTCTGAAGTAATCACTGCACAGGATTTAATAATTGGTATTGTAAATTAAAAGGTTAGTGTATTTATAGACAGGCAAATAGAAACTATGCAAGCTGATACACAGGGGAGAAAGTTTAAAACCTAAATATAACATCAGAGTCCTGTGGGAAAATATCTAAAAGTTAAATATATATGCAACAGGAGACCCAGAAGGTGAAGGCAAAGAGACTGTGCCAAAAAAATGCACTTATATTAGTCACTTTCTTATTGCTGCACAAAACACCCAACACCTACAATTTAAAGGAGAAGAGATTCATTTTGGCTCATGGTTTCAGAGGGCTCCATTCATGATTGTCTGGCTCCAAGGCAAAAACAACATGGTGAAGAACACGAAGGAGAAAAGGAGCAGCCAGAAAGATGAGAGAGAAAGGAGCCATGAAGAAGAATACAACCTTCCAGGTCACACCCTTAGTGACCTACTTTTTGCCCTCAGGCCCCACCTCTTAACAATATATAAAACTGTGAATTCATCAGTGGAATAATCTGCTGATGAGTACGTGATACAGTCACCTTCTAAAAGCCCCATTTTTGAACAGCTGAGACTTTTGGGGGACATTTTAGATCCAAACCATAACATCTTTTAAAATGGGAAAAAAATTTCAAATTTGTTGGAAAAATGTCAACTTCCAAGATCCATAAAGTTCAGTGAACTGACAGGATAAAAGCAAAAAAAAAATATTTTTAATGTTATCAAACAGTCAAAAATTTATAACCAGGCAAAGTTTAAAAAGACATATAGCATATGAGGAGTACAGAGACAGGAATAAAACCTGATTTCTTGTCAAGAACAATGTGACACAGATGTTAATGGAAATGTATCATTAAAGACCAAAAAGGAAAAAACAAAATCATCAACCTGGAACTCTGTATTCAGTTAAACTGTCCTTCAGAAATGATCATGAAATAATATTATTTTGAAAAAGCTTGAGGCATTTTGGCAGTTCCTTACAAAGTTAAACATTTCTTCTATGATCACAAAATTCTCCTCAAAATATATAGCCATAAAATATATACCCATAAAAAGTTGTGTTAATAATGTTTATAGACGTTTCTTTCCAAACAAAGAACTAAATACAGCATACATGTCTTTTGACCAGAACAACTTATAAATTAAATATGATCTATTTGTACAATAAAATAATACCTAGACATGCAATAGTACAGAAGCAACTTAAAACAATAAAGCACGTACATGAAAGGTACAAATATTCCAAAATATTTTATAGTAGGTAAATCATGAAATTTTATAGTAGGTAAATCTGGTATAAGAAATCAAAGTAAAACTGTGTAGTTTCTACAGATGGAGTGGAGATTAGAACAGCATGCAAAGAAAACTTCCTTGGTTGATGGAAATACTTTGCATCTTAGTACCTGTGCATGCATGCAGTTGTCATACACATTGAGCTATTATACTTAATGTGTGTTTCATTACTTGTGCCATATATGCCATTTAAGAATATTGCCCATACTACTAGTCAGTAATCTTTTGATTTGAATTTTGTTTATATTTTAATCAATAATTCTGAAGTGAAAATTCCCATAGTCTCATTGGATAAAGTAGTTTATGTACACTTAAATTTCATTGACATTATATAAACTCTTTTATACAAAAAGTTTATGATCCAAGAATATGTGCTGTTTTTGCTCTGAAGTCTTCTATTTGATTGGATTGTTGAAACACTCTCATGTTTATTTACATAGCTGACCATTAGGAAAATGCACTGTTCCATTTTGAGGAATAATTTAATACTACTCTGCACTCAGCAATTATTACAATTCTAAGCAAACATGCTCTGCTGGCTTAATCCCCAATTCTAATGTAGTGCTACACTAGCAATGATTATATGGTGTGTAAACCTAACACCCTTCCCATCATTTCATAGCACTAACGTTTCCTGCATTTAGAGACTGCTTTCTGATGTCAAACGTAGTTTTAGTTTTCCTAGGCAGGCTATTTCTTAAAAGATGGACAAAAAGAAGCTTTCTTTTTTTGACCCTTTGGCTGAATTCATGGTGATTTCACCCTGGCCCAGATGGCAAGATTCAACAGCTGCATGAAACAGGTAAAAGCAGCATTTAAAATGCTACTGGCAGTTTTCCCAAGCCTTGAGAACAACAGGTGTTCCAAATTTCCTTTTTTCTAATTTTTTTCTAATATGACAAATTATGTGACATTATGCTTGTTTTGCAAACAAAGGAACCTTTTCCCACCAAAGTGATAGGTGACTGTGATGGCTTTAATCATATTGCCAGCCTTCCATCTTTAAATTCAATATGATTGAGGTAGTGTGCAATCTGAGTCATTCTTTGCTACCATGAGCCTACTAAGAACTATGGGAAAGGCAATTTATTATTATGATGAGCTGTCGAGAACAACAGACCTCAATCACGCAAGAGAGTGGCAGTACTGGTTTGATCAAAAAGCACTTTGGTCGGGCTCAGAGGGGTTTTGTTTGTGTATGTGTGTGGACATCACAGCCAAGTGCTAAAATATGTCAATTTTACACAATTGAGTTGTAACCATCATTTTAATCACCAAAATTACCAGCATTATTCCAGTTAACTGGTCATTATAGAACTGAATTTGATTGACTACTCTTGATCTGATTGCTCCCTAGGAAGTTGATTTTCCAAGAGATGTTCCAAACAGCTGTGATAACAAGGCATGCTAATGTGATGCCAAAGAGCTGTGGATGTGAATTGAGAGCATTTCTTACGAGGCTTGCAGTTTTGCTCAGAAAAGAGTCTTGGGAACTTTTAAATGCCTTGTGAAAATTGATAAAGTAATTGTTTGCCATTTTTATGCAAGTGTTGCTAAATACCCAAAGCTAACTAACTGAATAAAAACTGATTCATTTTCTGCTCTTTTATTCTTAATGTTCTCCTTTGTTAGCCTTGTTTTGTGAAATTTAATAAAACTTCAAGAAAATGCTTCTTGCACCACTAGGTAGTTTTTACTTTCCAAACTTTCTACCTCAGCGAGGCTAGCAACAAGAAAAAAAAAAAAGGTAATCATAAAATATGATGCTACAGGTGCAGTACTTCACAAGGAAACTATTGGGAGAAGCATCCCTCCAAGTTTGGCTATATTAATAATACATCTTTTATTTCCTGTCCTTTTCACCCAAATTGCCATTTTGCCCCATGCGGTCACAGGGCTCTTCCATTGCTAACTTGCTGCATTAAACCACCCTGTTACCTAACTGCATAGATTGTTTCTATTTTTGTACTAAGCCATCTGTTATGATGGTCTGGAAATTTTGTCTGCTGAAGAAACTGCTGTACTCCTTCATCTTCTTCATCTTCACTCCACTTCCCACATATGAATATGGATCCTTTACAGTCTCCGCTTGTGTCTTTGAGGACAATGGACTGTATTCCTGCTAGTGTGGAATGATGTGTTTCGCATAAGGCCTGAAGTTTAAAGATATATAAAGACAAAAGACAGGTGTGGAGCAAAATACAACATTTTTACAACTCAAAAAACTACAACTAGACATTCTATTTGATCTAGGTATTGCCCTACTTGGGATCTTCCCGGAAGAATTAAAATCATCATACCACAGTGATTTATGCACAACCATGTTCATAGCAACACGATTTGTAATAGCTAAGTCTTGGAAACAACCTGAATGCTCAACAACCAATGAATTAAAGAAGATGTGGCTTTTCTACACAATGGAGTACTACACTACCATGAAAAATGATAAACTAAAGACATTTGTATGTAAATGGATGTACCTTGGGAACATACTCTTAAGTGAAATAAATCAGACACTCATGAGTACACATCAAATTGTTTCTCTGATATGAGAAATCATAAGTGTAAATAAGGACAAAGAGGTGTAATAGACATTATATAAAAGGAAGATAATATTCAAAAGAGAGGAGAACTAGAAAGAGAGAAGGGGGAAAAGCAGGAAGGGAAAAGAGAAAGGAAAGGAGAAAGGGAAGCAATGGAAAAATATGAATAAACCTGCTGTAAATAGGGAAGGAGGGCACAAAAGGGGGAGGAAGAGGGGGGAAATCCAAGGTACGTCATGTATGGGCACAAAATAACTGTGATGAATGTGATCATTATGTATACCGTGTACCAATACATGTTCTTGGTTAAAAAATAAATAGTATAATATGGCTTATATTTATAGGTATGTAGGATGTAGGCAAGTTGACCTCCTCAATTCAAAGGAAGCAGCCGTTTCTATAAAACGTGTATTGAGGTGGATCCAGCAGAGCTGTGCTCCTCATGGGAAAGAAAGGAGTGAGGACGCACATGCTCAGTTTATCCAACTCGGGCATCCTCAGGCATCCTGGTCCCTTGCGGGTATTTTGGCAAAGGGACTTGCAGCGAGGTTAGGAGTATTAGAGGAGTGCTCAAGAAGGAAATGTGATGACTGGAGTTTGTTCTCTGGCTCAAAACGTCCTTCCTCCTATAAGAGTCATTATAATCACTTTTACTCTACCCATTCATAGTAGAAGAGTTTTCAGGGAACTTATCTACTTTTTCCTTTCGAACTACCCCTTTCCTCATGTTTCCATTTAGAGTGAGACATTAGTTCCATAATCTTTCTCTTAAATACTTCTGTATGTAAGCCAGCACACAGGTGTTGCAAATCTTCCAGGCTTATGAAAGTCTGGGAAGATGAAGCAGAAATTGGAGGGTGCCTGAAAAGGAAGCCTGAAGTGCCAGAAGGAAGCCTGTGTGGTTAGTTAGGAGAGTAAAAGACCCGACACGAACTCAGAAGAACAGGGACCATCTCATTGGCTTTGTAAGCTGATAAAGTGGATTTTATCTACTTTCAATATGAAGATATGGGAACATGATAAACAGGAAGTCTAGAGATCAATTATGCACGTTAGAAATGCCTTAGAGGATAATAGGCACAAAACAAAATAAGATCGTCTTCAATATGTAGCCCCATGGCAAATATTGAGAGTTGATATAACATATTTACTCGAAATTCTTTGCCCTGATCTCTTTTATTAACAAAATATCTGTATCTATTACTATCTTTGTTCAGTTATCATGGGAAAAGATATTCTTATGCTGGAAAAGAGAAGTTTCTATTGACATTTGAATTAAGATGCAGTAGAAGTGTCACCCTTTTCTATTGTAGAATTGTCTTTGTAGATGAGATCCAAATCTTCAGACATTTTTATTTTTATTACATTCAAAATAATTCTGTCCAAAAACTGGAGAAATGACCAGCACTGAAGAATTGCTAGTGCCACTGGATACACTTTTCGTAACATTTCTCTCAAGAGTTTAGCAATCTTTCATCCTGTTTGTTGAATAATATAATAATAATATAATCATGACTATATCCTAAGGGGATTTCAATAAGTTGAATCCAGTAAAATATACTTGATAGAGAAAACTAGTAATCACTAGTTTTAATAAGGATTAGCTACACTTTCTACTGTTGAGGCAAAACTTATGCCTGGATTTAAGTGACAATTTGCATTCCCTAGAGTCTCTAACACTTAATAAAACCTTGTAATATAACACTCTAAAAATACCTATTTATTAAAAATATACCTATTTAGATAGCTTTTATGCCTTCTGCATTCATTTTACTGAAACTTTCATTTAAATAATAACACTGACCAGAAATATGGTTCAGTCTCAGAGTGAACTTTGGCCATTGTATGAACAATAGAAACATTTGTAGCACAGTCTCTTGTAGGGTGCATGTCTCTGGTAATCTGTGTTTCTGGCTGTGGGTCTGAAATCAGCACTAACAAAATTTATGTCTAAGTACACACTGTTGAACTTTATAATTCTGTGTCTCCATCTGTGGTTGCAGTGACTTATGGTCAGTTTAAATTTTTGTTCATGGTATTTAACATTTTGACAATTTTAACTTGTGAGGGTTACTATTTTGAAGACTAACACAATGACAAAATGGACCTAATATTATTTTGTTTAGTAACACTAAATGTGGTCCTGACAATCCAGGTTTCTCACATAATTCTTCTATAAATAGTCTCAAGAATTTTATATGTAAATGATGATGATGATTATGATGATTATTTCCACATTACCCATGACAGAACTGAATCTCAAAGAGATTAATAGCTTGCCCATATCGCATAGAAAATAATTTCTAGGCTTTTTTTTACCTTCCATGTCTATACATTCTCCCTTAGCAAACTTCTACCTGAGGCTCAAAAAGCAGGAGGCAGTTTTGATGGTGATTGTTTCTAAAGACCTATTTAGAATGTTTTTAAAAGACCATAATAACTATGAAGACTTCTTGGAAGATCTTTGAGAATGTCTTTAATATTTGTAAATAATTTTCTTCTCTTAAACTTCTTTGTCATTTGCTTCATTGTTTTGTCGCATTAAATATATGGGATTCCTATAAGGTGTGATTAAAATACAGATATTGTAATTTAAGGTATGAATATTGGCTCATCAGTCTACAGTACTCCATTTCTGGGAAAGCAAAACTGTAAGTACACAAAAGTACATTTTCGTGGAATAAGACAAATGAAATTTTCATGAACTCCTATTTCTCAAGGTGAATCCAAGATAACAACATGACTATCTTCCAGCAAAGCTCTGACAGAGATCAATCCAGACAGAATTAGTTGTGGGATCAAGATGTAATCTTCATTTTCAACAAACTATGTCTTCTCCATCTAACTCCAATTTCTAAATTGCCTAAGTGCTCTAATTTGGTGAGGAAAGTTGAGATAGTAAAAAAGTTCAAAGCCAGTGAATCAAAAAAGTTCAAAGAAAAAAGCTTTTGAAAAATCTCTTGATTTTTCCATCAAGTG
>PVJO010022161.1:0-28607 GCA_004026905.1 Hystrix cristata | reverse complement strand
GGGTACACAGAAGAGTTCCAGCAGAGGAAATAGCACAGAGGCAAGAAAAGCATGAAACTTTGAGAAAATAGAGCTACTAAGGAATGGTGTCAGGAATAGCTGTGCTAGTCTTGGCTCCAAGGTCCTTTTCTTCCAGAAGGGGCATCATGTCTTGAGAAAAAATTACTACGATTAAGGCCATAACAAACAGCAAGCCCTCCAAAATCGAGCACAGAAGGAAGCTAAGGACTAGCACCCACGTCCCTCCAGGTGTCAGAGATGGGCTTCCTAGAGTACCACTTTGGATTCAGACTAGGAGATTTGCTCCTGTGGTGTATGGAGTGGGCCAGCTGGGAAGCACTGTCTCAGCATATTAAATGTAATCACCATTATCGAGGTATAATTTACATACCATAAAATTCACTCATGTTACCACCATCCCATTTTAGAAAATTTCCATCACTCCATAAAGGTCCCTCCTGTCCATTTAGTCATTCCTTGTTCTCATCTTCAGCCTTAGCCAACCACTAATCTACTTTCTGTCTCTAGAGAGTTTCTGGACATTTTATACAAACAGAATCAGGTAAAATATGATCTTTGTGTCTGGCTTATTTCACTTGGTATAATATTTTTGAGGTTTGTCCATGCTGTAGCAGGTATGAGTACTTAATTCCTTTTCATTGCCAAATAATTCTCCATTGTATGGAAACATTGTGCTTACCTATTCATCAGCGGACAAATATTTGACTTTTTTCTGCTTTTTGGCCATTATATATAACACTTCTATGAACATTCATATAGATTTATGTACATTCATATAAATTTTGCATGACCAATTTTTTTCCTTTCTGCTAGATAGTTATCAGAAAGGGAACTGCCAGGTCATATAGGAAGTTTCTATTTAACTTTTTCAGAAACAGCTAATCTATTTTTCAAAGTAGCTGGCCCATATTATCTCACCAGCAATGTCTGAGAAGGCCAACTCATCCACATTCTCAGGTACACAGTATTTTAAAATTCAGTTTCACATGGATTGTGGATAAAATACAGCCGGAAAAAAAAAAAAGTTTGATGAAGACATCTGTGAACAGTGACATTCAACTAGCCTTGTAATTCACTTGCATCCTAAATTTCACTTAAATTTATTTTTAAGACATTATCAGAGATGTCCTTTTGAAGACATGCTCAAAATCATTTGATGCCAAAATGCAATGCCGAACAGCAAAGTAAACCGAATGGGGAATTAGCAGGGAACCAAGCAAGACAAATGAGAAGGCCTCGCACATTGAAGTGTCTTAGTGAAGACAAAATCCTAACTGTGAATCCCGCAAACCAGCAACTTACAGAAGGTCAGAGGACTAGTCCTTTAAATATGATGCAACCGGTACTTTTTCCCATGATGAAACACAAAACAGAGACCCTGCTCCCAGAAAAGTAAAGCAGCGGACCTGGCCTCAAGGGGACAGACAGCCTAACAGTCAGAACAACTCTCCTGCTGCGGCGAAAATCCCAGGTACCATCTCACAAACACGCACACGAATCAAAGAAGGGTGTGGGAGGGGCGACAAGAGGCTTGGTTCAGACATCCCATGGGGACAGCAAGCTTTCGAGCCCCTTCCGTGCACACCTTCAGTCTAGAAAACAAACCCCCATCTGGGACCTGGACTTCCATATCTCAAAGATTTTATTTCGAGTATCATATGTACTTCCTGAATGTGAGCAATTTCCTCTCCTCACAGAGGGGCTTCCTCCTGGGGAGGGTCCATTTTTGCCCCCACAGGTGAGGACCTATCATCTGCTATCACATAAGCTTTAGGTACCCGGCTGTGATGGTTGACTGATTGTGTCAATTTGTAAGAGAAACTTAATTAAATTGGTTTAGCAGTTCTACACCCCAGGGTGTAGAAGATCCACCCTAGCGCGGCCCATTCTCTAGATGGTATAAAGGGGAAATGAAAGGGATATAGCCGCCCAGTTTCTTTGGATCGGCTTCGGTTCCTTTGGACAAGCTCCAGACTTTCACTTGGATCCTTGGAACTCCAGACCTTCGCCTGGATCCTTCGGGCCTCCAGACCTTCGCCTGGATCCTTCGGGCCTCCAGACCTTTGGCTGGGCCCTCCGAATCTCCAGCGTGCAGACGGACCCTCCACATGCTTCCACACCTGACTTGTAAGAAGCCCAGGAAGCCAATTCGTAAGCTCTCACATATTCATATATCTACCACTGTATCTGTTTCTCCAGAGAATACCGACTAATACACCAGCTGAGCAGGTTCCAGGAGATTTCCCCCTGCTAATTTGCACTCACTCAAGGAAAACAAAGGAGTAAGTAAGATTAGGTTACCATGATTTAAAGAAACACTGCTCCTGTTCCCCCCTACCCCTTCCCTAAAATATGTAGACTTCTGTATTCCACACTTTTACATCTGCTCTTCTAAAATAAAAGCTTCTCATATTCAAGAAATGGTAACTAAAATACCAGTTACGTCTATCTTTAAAATACTTACAAAAAGAACATACACAGTGTTCAGATCAAAGAGTATCTGCACCTTTCCTGTCCCAGGTGGCGCCTGGGTACCAAACTCTGGGAGAAAACCATAGTGCTTTTATTGATTTGTCTGCATGGAGGAAAATTGAATTCACTCTAACTGGTTTAGAAAACCGAACTCAGTTTGCGGCACTTGCCCAGCGCGGCCGAGGACACCAGTAATCACTAAGCAGGAGGATCTCAAGTTCAAGGCCAGCCTGGACAACTTAGAGAGACCCTTAGTGAGATTGTCGAATTAGAGTAAGAAATAGGCTAGGGATATAGCTCAGCACTCTCTGGGCTCATTATCCAGAACCATGTACACAAAGAAGGAAAGAAACAAAGGAAAGAATGGAGAAGGTGGGAGCAGGAGCAAATGAAGGAGAAAAGAAGAAGAAGGAGCCTTTTAGAAAGAACAGGCGTTTGGCTTTGACCTTGCCAACCATTCTCGTGTCACTCAGGCACCAGAACCACCAAACTGCTGTGACCCAGAGTCCCTGCTCTCTAAGGAGTCTTGGGAGTCCAACTAGAAAGTCGCCATACTCCCAAATTCAAAGCCCCTCCCTTTGCACATGGTAGCGTATAATTTCATCTCAGCAGTGTGAGAAGAATCGGTGAAAAGGCTGCAAGCCATTTCAAATTTGGTTTTCTTAAACAAGGCCTAGGACATGACCACCCCAGGTCAGAAAATTACTCCAACCTTGGTTCCAGGCAAACCTTTTAGGTGAAGGAATGTGCTGTCCCTTCCAGAGAGTAGTTAACATTCCTGGTTAAAATGCTTGAGCTCCCTCATACTTTAATGACATTTGGACCGGACTGCTTGTGAGAAACTTGAATGTGTCCCTCGAGTTACTGACATTAAGGAAAACCTCATCATCTTTAACCAAAAAATGACTATTGAACCATCTCTTTTTCCTTTTAAAATAGATTCTCTGAGAAAGAATCTTTGAATTCTCTGTTTCAGAAGCATTTTCTCCACAAGTATGAAAATTTAGATACACACTCATTATCAAGTTGTATAGACAGTTGCTTTGACAATAATGGCCATCTACTTTCACCCAAATAAACAGACATGCAACATAAGCAGTTTGTTTATATAAGAACTACGGATTAAACAACAACATGGAATATTTTTGTAGCTAAATAAGAGATGTTCACAGGTCGTTACAAAGAAATTCTGTGAGATTTCTCAGTCAAGAAATGCTTAACCTGCTGTCTAGATTCCAAACCTCCATTCCATTTCCCAGGTCTCAAAAAAGATTTTAGGCTTCAAATAAAAGTAGGGCTGAAAGAGTTTGTGAATATGGAGGATTCTTTTTTCCACTTCCAGGCAAAAGTCAGCACTTCCCGGGGATTTAAATTAAATCCCTCTAACCCTATGGAGAAAAACAGGAAATTAACATCAGAAGGATGCACCTTGTTGATCTTGGAAATGGGGCTTTTCTGTGTCCTAGATAAACTTGCTAATAAAAAAAAAAATTGACACTAGAAAGATCCAAGATTGTCAAATGAAACTTGTAGACTTTAATTTCAAGTATCCCCCTTTTTTACAAAAAAATCAAATATACATAATATTAATGTGAACTTTTAAATTCCATATTCCTGAAACTTGTGCCTTCTGCTATTTGTTTGAGGTCATATACTTACCAAAAAAGTCACGATTTTCTTACTTGATTCACTTATTCTTACTCTGCAACATTTTTAAATACATTCAATTTTGTGGATCTACTCTGTTTTTCCAAAATTAACCTGTATTTAGCAGATCACTTTTATGACTGTGTTTAGCACATTTTCCTCTCGTTCGTTAGCACCGTATTTTTATTCCTATGTCCTCAGCTTCTGACACCGCGCAAGTCACAGAACAATTGCTTAATAAATATTTGCTGAATGAATGGATGGATGTAAAAGAAATAAGAGAAAAAAACCATCATATAAAATTTAGGCCAGTGGTTCTGAGACTGTAAAGACCATCTAAATTACCAGAGGTGCTTGTTAATGCATAGTTTGCTGGGATCATCCCCAAAGTTTCTGACAGAGTAAGTCAGGGGTGAAATCTAACAGATGATCCTACACCTGCTGGTCCCAGGATTTCACTTTGAGAACCAGATTTAAGAAGTTAAACTGGGCGCCAGATCTTAGAAAATCACAGTGCCAGGATAACATTTACTGAGAATCTATTACTGCCAAGCCGTCTCCTTACTGGGTAGGCGGCCCAGGTCTTTGCTCCAAACACTATCTAAATCACCAACACAGGGGTGTACCTGTAAGGGGACAATACACAAACACATGTCCAAAATGGAAAGAAGTGGTTAGCAGACTCAGACTCAGACTAAAGACATTTTATTTTTCCAATGCTTTTCTTTATGATGTATCCTACCATGCAATTTAATCTACTATTCTCAGATAGAAATTACTAAACCATGATGCATAACCCTCTTTCCTTTCACTATCCCCCTTCATTTCACTTACTAATGGAAATTTCATCTGAGGCCAGAGCACAAAATTTAGTGAGAGAGCCCATTTCAAATCTTATTTATGCTGTTTATATTTTAGCATCTCTAAGGACTACAGCCATGATCAACATTCAGCCCTTAGTGCTCAGAATTGCAGAGGTATAAGTACAGATAGAACCCAATCCCACCATCAGGCTGAACCAAAATCCACACACAATCCAATGGGATCCCAAACTCTAACTTTCCCTTCATCACACAGATTTCCAAAGTACAGCTAGCATTAACTTTCACATGCATACTTTTCTCATGACCCTACTCTAAACTTAAGTGCATTTATACCCAGATTCTAATCAGAGAGGGTATTTAATGGGATAATGTTGCAAGTACTTTGAAGATATAAAGTAGTCTATAAATGCTAAACATTATTATTATTATTTAAATACACTTTGCAATTACCGCTTACAACCCATCCCACCATCTTCCTATAATTTGATTACAGGCAGCTAAAAAAATTCCTAGAGATAGAAATGAAGAAATGATGTCCATGTGAAGCTCTAGATTTTCACCCCAGGCATAAATAATTTATAGGCACTTTAAATGCAGAGTTAGGTTATAAAAGCTAGTAAATCAAAGCAATTAGTCTCCACAAGACCGGCAACCATAAAGTTGTGTCAATTTTAATAGTTTCTTATTTATAAAACCAGGTGGAAAGCAGATTGTACTCCAAAATGCAGGGCTCATTACCCTTTTGGTTTCAGCTCCTTTTTAAATCTTCTCCACTGTAATTTTAAAATATCTATAACCATATGAAAAACTAAAATTGTAATTCAAATTTTTTAATAATTAGCTGGAAGATACAGTCTTGAGAATGGTCTCTGCTGTGTGGTGGCTTTTGGCTCATCTTGCTGTTTTCAGTAGTAATAAAAAATTTAAGGGACTCCAATTCTTATGAAATAGAAACCTTTGAGCCTGACTCCATGCATCTTCTAAGCACAGTTGCTGGATAGTTTTCCCAAAACAATGACAAATTAAATGTAAAAACATTCCATGAGGATACCACTATTATTCTTAAAACAGTTCATAAGTTATATTTTTAGGTTTTTAGGCAAGAAAAATAATTATCACATTCTAAGCTGACATTGGTTCTTTAAAAATAATATCACAAGGAAACTAATCAAAGAGAACTTGTGCCCAATACCAATGGTGAGCCCAAAAGTAGCAATACATCGGATAATTCTGACGTCATGACAAGGTCCATGAGTCAAATGACAGTCAGGCGAATCCCTGTGGGCAGTGGCTCTGGGGCTAGTCGGTCATCAGCTTGGCCATTTAGTAGTTCTAGGACCTTCTTTTGGTGAGTTAATTGATTTTTCTAAGCCATATTGTTCAATTCTAAATGATACACAACTATCTCAAAAGAAATTGCAAAATAATTTGGCAGTATCAAGAGCATTACGTATCATTCACATACTTTCATTCTAAATTCCACATCGAAGAATTTAAGGCAAAAGATACACGAAATGACTTGTGTATAAGAATGCTTATTGAAGCACTATTTATAAGAGCTGAAAAACTAGAAATAATGTCTATCTTCTTCAACAGGAATTGTTTAAATATATTATGATACATTTCTACAATAAAATGTGAAGCAATCTAAAAACATGATTAGAAATTTGAACACTGAACATTTTAATACATATTAAACATTTCAGGCATGATAATATTGTGAACATGTATTTTTAAGATACATACTGAAATATTCATAAATGAAATGATACAATGTCTAAAAATACTACAGGAGAGCAAATGAGTAGTAGTACGGCAGAAACGAGATTGGTCAGAAGGGGTAATTGTTACGTGGGGGGATCATTACACTAGTCTACCTACTTTCTATAACAGTTTTATTGAGATTTAATTTACATTCTATAAAATTCACTCTTTTGAAGTGCAGAAGTGATTTATAGTATATTCTTGGAGTTGTGCAACAATCTAGATTATCTAATTAGTAGTTATCCCTACTCCTCTCCACCAGCCCTGGCACCTACTAAACTACTTTAAATCTTTATGGATTTGCCTATTCTGGACATTTCTTGTGAACAGAATTATACAACAAGTAGAGATTTGTGTTTGGCTTCTTTAACCTAGCACTACATTCATCCATGTTGTAGCACTTACCAGCACTTTCTTTTATTGTGAATAAGTTTACATTACATGGATAAACTACGTTTGATCTATTCATTCATTAGTTGGTGGAATAATTTGGTTGTTTCCTCTCTGGAGCTACCTTAAACATTCATAAACAAGTTTTCATGTGAATATATCTTTTCATTCTCTTGAGTATCTATCCAGAAGTGGGATTGCTGGCTTACACCATAATTTTGTTCCTATCAATAATGTACGAGTGTTCTAACAGTCTGCCTATTTGTACAGAAGTTTAAAATTCCCTACAATAGTTTTAAAATTTATCTCATAGAAGAACATTGGTAACATGAGGAAAAACTGACCATTGAGTTTAAAAAACAGATAACAGATAATATACACAATATGATCTTAATTTTTTAAAGCTATCTATGTAGCAGTGCATGAAAAAAAAAGTAATACCCATATACCAAAAGATAAATTTGGATGATATGGGAACTCTTTTCATTTTTTTTTTCCATTTTTCAAATGTTCTGCAATAACCACATGTCACTTTTTAAATAAGAGAAGAAAAACAGGCTTCTTTTCTAATTAAACAATTTTTTAACAATTCAGCAGTCTTTGCTCCTGTTCAATCTCATGTTCTAGACCCTGAAGTCCAGGGGTCATCCTTGTTACCTACTCTTTAGATCAGCACGTATTTCAAGCTCCTATACTTTCCTCCCTCCGCACACAAAACCTACAGTCTTTATTTTCTACATTGAAAACTTTGTTATTCACACACACTGATTAAAGTAGCTGTGTCTCCTCTACCACCTACTTAGGCAGATTTAGTTACTTCGTAATGGAGCACAGGCTATCTTAAGTGTGTTCTACACACACAAGCAACTTGATAACAACCATATTCAGAGCAACTCTTTGAAGAGTTTATTTTTGTTTGATGGGGATAACTGATTCACTAAGGTGGCCATCACGTCATCATCCTGACTGAGCGGCATGGCATAATGGGACCCTGCTCTGCCTTCAACAAAAGAAGGATCTTTCCTAAGCCCCAGTTTCTGCCTACAAAGAGGTAAGTTGAATCACGAAGCCCTAGACAGACAGATGGATAAACATGTACAGCTAGATAGGCAAATTAAATCCACTTCTGATGTTCAGTTTACTCTTCCTTGGCTTAATGGTTTGATGGTTTTATCTTACTTGTGGCAGTCACTGAAGCTGCCACAATCAATTTTTTGGAGATGTAAAGTATAATAAACACAGCAGTGCCTTGGTTCATGAACTCAATTCTTCCCACAATTCTGGTCGCACACCAGGTTGGATGAAAACAAAATGAAAATCAGTGGTTAGGTTCAGTGTTGACCTTAAGGGGAAATTTGATTTGGTTCTTGTCCACTTCAGTTTGCAACCAGAATCGTGGAGAGAATTAGGTTTGTGAACTGAGATAACTACTTAAGATCTTTTCTAAAGTAATTAATTTTGTTCATTCAACTGATATTTATTTATCTAATACATATCACTTGCCAGCCACAATTCTAAATACCAGGAATAATGGTGAACACGCAGGCAAGATCCTTATTCTCACAAAGTTTGGTTTCCAATAAGGGAAAGCAGATTTTTTTTAAAAATTCATACAATTATAACTGCTTTAAAGATAATAAAACACTGGAAAGGATGGCTACAAGTTGGGAGGGAGAGTTACTTTGGAGATATGTATCAAAGAAACCCTCCCTGCATGGAAGGTAGCTTCCACCAGGGCCCCCAAAGACTCCTGCTTTCTGTACTGAACAGGGCTGACCTGGATTACCAACAGGATACAACACACATCGTGGTGTGTGATTTCCAAGGCTAGGTCATAAAAGACTCTGCTGCTTTGTGTCCTGCTCTCTTGGATTGCTCTATCCAGACAAAGCCAGCATTATGTCATGAGGATGCTCAAGTAGCCCATGGAAGACCTCCTGCCACCAAGCAGCACCATACAAGTCAACCATCTTAAAAAGAAATTACTCAGCTTCAGGGGCGGGTGGGGGGGCTCAGAAAACAGCTGGGACCTTGCCAATATCTTGCTGAAATTTCAGGAGAGACCTCATGCCAAAACCACCTAGGGAAACCACTTCTGAATTCCTGACCCACAGATATAATAAAGAGAGAGATATAATAAAGGGTTAGTGTTGCTGTAAGCCACTACATTTGGGGGCAATTTTTTAAATGCAGTAATAGATTAGTAATAATACAGACAGCACCTGATCCAAACCCCAATCAATAAAATGGAACCCTCCGTGTGAAAATCTGGCGATAAAGTTTTTTGACATGGGGCTCTATAGGAAAAAGCTTGACATGTTCACAACCGTAAAAGATCAGTGTGGCTAGAGTAAAATTGGTCCAGAATTGTCTAAGACTGCAAAGAAAATTAAATATGAGAAATCCAAAATACAAATCAATTAAAGAGCATAATAAAGGAAAGACTGTAGGAAACAGGGAAGCAAACTTTTTGAAGATGAACAAGGGGATCAAGGGAAGGAGAAAGGGTAAGGGGAGGGGTGTAAAGCGACCAAAATGATTGAGATATGATACTGTATATGCATGTACCATTTCCTCCAAATGAATGTGTTTATCATGTATCACAAACATACAGTAAAAAAGAGAATAGTCTAAGACCTTTTTCTCAGACTAACCATGAGTGTAGAAAGCATTCCGGTGTTGTCTAGAGTTCAGCCCCGACAACTAGTATCACCCAATGAACATGTGCTGAATGACTGAATACAAGAAAAAAGTGAATGAATGAATGAATGAATGAATGCTGGATGCAATCATAGAATGTTTGACCGCATCCAAATTTACACTGCACCCAGACTTATACATACCTTCTACTACACTAATCAAACAAGTGCTAGTATTGCATAAATAATGTAACATTAAAGTCTATAAATTTTCAGCTTGGTCCATACTGCCAAGGTTCTAACTTCACTAATTATAAATAAGACAGCAATTGAAAATCTGCCCTGGGTATGCAGCAGCAGTACTACAAGGTAGAACCCAGTATAATTCACCATCAGCTCTTTAGTTCTATTATTCCATCTTCAGTTTTTGAAGACAAAATAGTAGAACTAAGTCACAAAATCATAAATCAGTACCTAAAGGTTGGGAAATAACTCACTTGAAAATGAAGAAAAGCTATTACCTCTCAATGATAATTCCTACTCCATTGAGGTGTTTATTTCATAAAGCCTTAATGTCTCCAAGACCTAGGATAAGACTCTGTGGCTATTTGAATATCCTCAGTCCTGCCTCTAGTTCTTTTACATATTCCAGGATTTATTACAGAAGAACAAGAGTGTTGAAAGCCCCCTCCACCATTTTCTAGCCCAGCATGGTGACTCTGGATTCTGATTCCCAGATGGCACCTTTCCATTAAACCTCATGAGCTCCCAAATCCTCTCCACCCACTGCCAGCTCATCAAGAAAAAAATTCAATGTCATCTTCCAGGGGGCAACTGAAAAAGTATAACACTTCCTATCCTCTATTATTATTAAGCAAGAATAGTCACCATAAACATGTGAGGATATTAAAAACATTAAAATACTCTCTATACACATACATACATACACACACATGCACACATGTACACACACATATACATACCACTGGCCTGGAAATTCTAACCCACACATATAAGATCTCTTAAAACTTATAATACAAAGACAATGGAGACAATTTTCCACGGTGTGGAAATTCCA
The DNA here is from genome assembly GCA_004026905.1 of Hystrix cristata. Lineage (NCBI taxonomy): Eukaryota > Metazoa > Chordata > Mammalia > Rodentia > Hystricidae > Hystrix > Hystrix cristata. The sequence continues at coordinate 17,772 of PVJO010022161.1, read as the reverse complement.
GAAACAGGACTTGACATTATATTTCTAGTAACTGATATCCCAGGGATCATATTCTATATAATTGGCAGCCACTGGAGTTACACCCTACAGAAAAGGTATCCCCTGGAGTCGTGCAGCATAAGATATAATGGAATTCATGTTCCCTGAAATTGTACAGTGGTCAGCACTGCCCCACCTCTTTGGGCTTTCTACACCCTTTCTAGGGAGCACTACCCAAGACCTTTCAAAAGGGCTGTACGTTCTGTACTGTGTTGGTTCAATATTTGACTTATTGCGTAAAACACACCAGTGAGGATCTTAAGAAAGTCAAATGGACACATAGCTTTCACAAAGCCTAATGTCTAGTTATGAATATAATTCAAGACAGAAAGTTCTGGGTATTATGAAAGAAGCAGGCGTGGGGTAATTTCTGAGAGAGTCTCTAAGCGAGAGAGAGAACTTCTACCTGCTAGAAATTAGGGACGATTATGAGGAAAAGGTAGCACATGAATGTTTACTGTCAAGGCAAGAGGTACAGAGGAGAAGGTGGGGTGCCCCTAAAAAAGCTTCCATTGGAAGGCACTGCCTGTGGGAGTGCAGAGCAGTCCTGCAAAGTGCAGGGCTTGGTGTGAGGCCAAGCTGAATGACAGCTTGTCTTGACATCACACCGTCTGTACTAAGTCTTTGGTCTACGCTGAAGTGTGGTCTTTGGAGGAGTCAGGCAAGGCCTTGAAAACAATATACCGGACTCAAACTGTGCTTTAGGAGACTAATGTGGCTGTAGTGTACAAAAGAGATCGGCCAGGAGGTTAGAGACAGAGGCACAGGAGGTGGGTCTTGTCTTGGTGCCTAGGAGCGCAACCACAGGAGTGCATGGAAGAGTGCAGACAAGAGGACTCATGCAATGGGGCTGGGGATTTAGCTCAGTGATTAGAGTGCTTGCCTTGCAAGCACAAGGGCCTGAGTTTGATCCCCAGCACCACAAAAAAAAAAAAAAAAAAAAAAAAAAAAAAAAAAAAAAAAAAAAAAAAAAGAAGAGGACTCATGCAACAAATACTAAGAAAGGATTCTTGTGCTTGAGGTGAAATAAAATGCGTTTTCAGAGTTTAGGATCATCCTTCTCTAGGGGGAAATAAATTTCCAACCACAACGGAAGAAAGTACAAACAGACTTCACCCAACATTTTCTACTTCGGTCCTCCCTCTCTCGCCACTGGGAACCTTATAGTTATATGTGCAGAATAACATTTCATTCAAAAAATACCATGGAGATTTTCTCAGAATTCTTAGCACACTGATCAAAACTAGTTTAGGCCCTGCTCTCGGAGAGCTACTTCCCCTCGCAAGATGGAAGAAACAATCTGACATAAAGCATCTTTCAGACTCAAGCTATCCCAGATGCTATCAGAAGCAGAATCAGAGACTGGTTGTGCTTGGCTGAGCATGGCGGCCATGATTCAATTACAGCAGCCCCAGGCTGGGTGGATGTGAGAACCACTATCACTGGAAGAAGGAATGGTGCTGAAATGAGAAGGGCATGGAAGATTAATTCTGGAACAATATGAAGAAAGGGTCAACCGGCAAGACTCAAAATTACAAGATTTCAAAGGGTCTTCCATATAAGGGAGAAGATGTGATATTTCCATGAAGGAAAAACATCGGGTATTCTTCATTGACAAAATATTCCATGATCTTCTAAGTAAGTACCTTAGCAAACTCCATGACTTATATTAGCTTTTGTACTAAAAATTACAGCAGCTAATGATGAATACTAAAAATGCTGAGGCCTATTTCTCTGATGTTTTGATAACTACTTTATTTTAAGGCAGTATCGTTGCAAAGAAAACACCTGTTTAATATTTCCAGAAAACAACAAATGCACCCAATGAGAAAACTGCCATGCTATTGTCACCTTAAGCTACCGTTACCAATGCGAGCAACATTACTAAAATCTCACTTTAGACAAAACTTAATTAAATGTCCTGGGATAATGAATTAATCATATTTCAAGATTTCTTGAAGACCTCGGAGATCTCTGCCTAGGTTTTAAGTGCTGGGTTAAGTACTGGGTGTATCATTGTAGGTGTCCACTCCACCTTGCCAGAAAAACAGAAGAAAAATTTTTAAAAGACACAGACATAATAAATGTGTTTGCATTTGAATACTGGATCATCCACAAAGAGAAGAAAAAGTTTTTTTTTTTTTTTTAAAAAGGAAAGAAAGCAAGAGAGAAAGAAGATGGTTCTAATGAATAATGCTGATAGGTGATTCCAATTTAGAAATATAGTAATCTCCAAAAAGCTTCTGGGCAGAGCTTACCTCATCAGTAATGAATGCTGATACTGGAGCGAAGCACAAAGGAGGACATCAGAGAAATACATAAGCATCCTGGCACCCAAAAGGGGAAAGGCAGCTAAGGTCTGTGGCAGAGCTCTAAAGAGAAGCACCTCTGGTATCTTTTTCTCAGGGTCATCTTCTGTGAGGTGCCATCACTGGAATCAAACAGTGGCACAAGTTTCCCACAAAATTCTATTTAATCCTGGAACAGCGTATTTGTTTGGGGTCTTACAGTTTTGAAAGGATTGCCATAAATGTTTTTTGGTTTTTGAAACCAGCATGTGAGGAAGACAAGCAGTTGTGTGTGATCATTCCTATTTTTATGTTAACTACTGTTAAATGACTGACCCCAGTCACAGAACTAGTAAGATATGGCCGCAGACAGAAGGGAAAGGCCAGTGCTCATTCTACTCCATTTACTTACGCACTCATTCATGAACTCATTTCATTCACTCAACCAATGGGGCCTTTGATTCAAAGATGACTCTGTGGCCCCTCAACAAGCCCACAGTCTCCAATGAAGAGGCGGAAAGAAAACCTCATACCAATGATAACGAAAGCGTGAAAAGTGTAGATAAGATATGTGTGCAAGGCTTCCAGATGAGGTCAATTCTTTGATCTGGGTTTTGGTGAGAAAAGAAATGGCCAGGCCCAGAGAAGAGTAAGGGGTAAGGGGAAGACAAACGACCACACCTGGGCCGTCTAATTTTGTTCAAATAGAAAAGTATGTGTTCAAATAGAAACGAGTATAAGGTCAGCAGCGGCCAAATCCCGGCCATGAGTGTTTTAACCTGTGGGCCAGGCTAAGGCCAGCCAAGGTGCTCAGGTTCAGAAATATGCTAGTCTCCAAAAAGCTTTCTGGGCTGAGCTTATGACGTGCACAATAAAGCATCCTGGTGGCAAGTTTCATCTTTTAATGCTGTGATGTCTTGAAACAGGAATGACTCAAGCCCCAGGTCTGAATGAGTAAATTGTTTGCTATAGCCAATGTATGTCTACACACATTTTCATACACCCACATGGATAGAGTTTATATCCATAATACTATATATAATATCCATATCCACACAGATTATACAAACACACGCGGGCTCCATAAACCTTGCGTGCAGAGACATCTGAATGATGTGTATGTCTAGACGGACCCCTTGGGACATGTTCAGATGGAGATGGGTTACTGAGAGAGGCTGCCCGTGCAGGACAAACATCTGTCCTACATGCATCAGACAACCATTTGCCTGCAAAGGAGCCAACAAGCGGGACTGGACAAGATGAATTCCGAAGGTGTCTGAAAGCTCTGTGGCTGTCTGCACTACCAGCTTATTTGCATGAAGCAGTTTCCCCATTCTTGATATATACAACTCTGTGGCCCTGGTGAAATTATTACTCTCTGCCATTTTTGGCGCTCAAGCAGAAAATGTATTATTGATTTCAATTCAACCACAGAAAATGTGACTTAGAGCGAAGTGCACTGAATGAGGAGTTCAGAGACCTAGATTCTCTCCCCAAATCACTTGTCACAGCACCCCAAACCCCTCCCGCTGCTCCCACCACCCCCACCACCCCAGAGCAGGTGACCTTGGGCAGTTGACTTCACCAAGCTTCCCTTGGGTTAAATGAAAGGAAGGCTGAGTGTTCTACAATTCTCTTCCAGCTCTGAATCTGTAAAACCATCCTCACCTCCAAGATTTAGTTTTTCCTCATGGGCTCTAAAAATCAGGACTAAACAAACTGGATTCTGATTATTTCCCAACCAGTTTCATTTCATTTTTAAAAACCAACTAAATCTTGCATAATTTCAATGATAAGTACTGTCACTGGTTGCTCTGGTTTGAATTATGCATTGTTCCTATTCGGGGGAAAATTTAGACTGGGTCCAGTCTGGGATCACTGGCTGAGAACAATAAGCCCCTAAAGGGAGAAGGATAAAGGCCTCTCCAGACAGGATCTGCTTTTAATGCACTGAACTAGGGATTTACAAAACATTTTTAAAAAGCATTGATTGTGTACATTAAAGAGCCACCAAAACACCAAGGGACTGGGAGGACAGCAGCCAATTCTCCTAGAAGTCCCTGACCTTGGCTGCATCTCAGGGGTCAGGCTTCCCTAAGAGGTGCTTAGCAGGAGGCTTCCCTGGGGCCTTAGGAACAAATGAGACTTTTAATCTCAATGAGGCCACCTCTCCAAATTTGGGGAAGCAGAGGTGACCTGCCCCCTGATTTATAGAGCTCCCCTACCGGCTTTTGGAGCTACACGGGCCTGCACGCCTTACCCACCACGAGACTGGTGGGAGACAGACAGAAAGACACACACACATACACACACACGCGCACACGCACACGCACACACACACACCCCCTCGTGGGATGCAACTGTCTCCACATCTGCATTTAATCTTCCAGCCAGCAGTTCCCCAGGCACCCGGAATAGCTGTTGCCCTGCCTCTTTGTACACCTCCGGGTACCGAGAACTAAGTGAGCAGTCCAGGCCACAAAGAGCAATTTCACTGAATCATGTAAAAATACCTTTTCCAAATACAGATCGTCAGAGCACAGGTCTCCCCAAGCATGAACTCCGCTCAAGGTGGGCCTGGAGAGAACCTCATGCTTGCTCTCAAGCCTGCAGGTACTGTGTGTGGCACCTCAGAAAACCTTCCCCAGGAAAAAAAGCCCACAAGAGACAAACCTCAGCCCAACTTAAAATCCTATCAGAGAGCTTTCCATTAAAGAACGGATGTGGAGATCCCAGCTCAGGGAAATCACCAGAGCCTAGCCCATTGTTCAGACCCCTTCCCCTTGGCCACTCCCCTACTCCTCAAGTCTCCGCCGTCCATCCACCTGATTAACCCGCCAGTAGCAACTCCCAGTGCAGAAAGTAGGGCACATGAACACTGTTAGTAAAGAGGGAAGCCAGAGACTGGGCCAAAGCACCCACCCTGCTACCAACCCCCACCTCCAGCTGCCCAGAGGACAGCCGGTTCTGGATGTAGCATTCTGGGCACCAGCGAAACAGGCAGCTCACTGTAAAAATGCATGAATGAGCTTTGGCTGCCGGACTATGAGCCAGCCCACTTCAAATGGCATCCTGTTCTTTTTTAGCTCCGGTACTGCCTTGCAGAAACCTCGCCTCTTGGACCAACAGATTAAAGGAAAGAGAGAAGGGTGAGGAAAAGAGGTTTACTGAGACTAAAGAAAAAGTATCACTGTGATCAAAGAGATAGCTCTGTAGAATATCTGTGTTGGAAAAAAGGCCGTGTCAAGAGAAGCAGTGGAGATTCAGGTAAAGGGCGCCAAGATTTAGCATCAGTCTAACAATGTATCCCTCGGGAGAGCGAGTGAACTTCCACCCATACTGCCAGTCTCTGCGTCCAGAGACACACCAATTCGGTCTCACCCGCCCTCCACGCGCCAATATGTGCTTGCTATTTATTTTATTTTATTTTTGGCTCAGGAGAGGAAGAAGTCATCCTCAGACTGATGTTCAGTGTTTGTCAGATCCCGGCTGCTGCCACCACCACCACCACCCCTCACCCCCTTCCTGGCAGGCAATATCTAATTAAAAGAGCAAGAAAGCTCGGCCCCCTTCCCTGAAGGAGTGTGTTTGAGATTGGGGATTGGGGGTGAGAAACGTCAAGGCTGCACTGGGATTCCTGATATTCTGATCTCAAAACAACAGCAAAATGGATTCTGTATCGATGATATCTTAGTCAATGCAATGAAACGGCGTCTGAGGTAATTCACTTGAAGGTGAACGAGGAGCGGCGGGGCTGGGGAAGGGAGGTGCTCTACAAAGGACTGGCCACCAACACGGGAAAACACACACACACACACATACACACACACACACACACACACACACACACACACTCACTCCAGGGAGTTCCAGTCTGACTGGGGAAAAGCTGAAAACACATCCCTTTCACCTGCTTAAATTCAGCCATAAAACCGAAATGTCAGAAAGCACAAGGCAGGGCTGAGTTAAAACCAGAAATAAAGGTGAGTGGCAGACGGGCATTTAGGGGGGCGCTACGAGGAAGCCCGTTCGCGCGAGGCAGAAAAGGGGGAGGGGGCGCCGTCGCCTTCGACAAGACGGCACGGCCAGAACTGCCCCCTCGGAAGGAAGGGCAGGTTCGGTTCGCGCGGACAGCCAGGCTCACGATGTCATCTTGCAGGCAGCTGGAAAACGCGAGGGGCCACTGCCTCCAATCAAACGGAGATTGTTTTTAAAGAACAGTCGGGTCTCGCGCCTTGGGCAGGAGACGACTCCCCGGGGCGTGTACTCACACACACACACACACACACACACACACACACACACGCACGCACGCGCGCCTTTCATTTTAATGCTCTTACACCGGTCTAAGATGAAACTGGCATGAACTCCACGAGCTCTCGGAGACCCGCGGCCACAGCCGAAGAGGCACACGTACCGCACAGCCCCTGCCGTGGGGCCCAGCGCACAGCACCTCAGCAGCCCCGCATCCGAACCCGACCGCAGGTTCCCTCCCGGCTGCATTCTTCGCTGCTGCCCAACAACCCCGGCCCCGGCGCCGGCCCCCGTCCGCGCGCCGAGCTCACTCGCCCCGACACAAACCACCGGAAAGAAATCAGAAAGCACGTTCCACTCACCCTCAGAGCCGAGAGATCGATCTCATCCAGGCTGCGAGCCAGGGAGTCGCTCGCCATGTCTACTTCTTCGCCGCAGAAACGGACCAAAACCACCGCCAAGCTTCTCCCTTGGAAATTCCACCTTGGTCTATTTCACTCGCGTCCTCCTCATGCGGTGCAGCGTCAGAGGCCCCGGGCCCAGCCTCCCCCGCCCTCCCCAGCCCCACAGAGCCCGAGCTCGATCCTCCGCGCGTCGGTCCGCGGGTCCCGGAGCCCAGCGTGCGCGGATCTCCAAGCCCGGAGCTGCGGTGCGTGTGGGCTGCGCGCCCCGATCGGCTAAGGGCGCTGGGGCTACGTGGGTGTATTTAAATGGGACATGCTTCTTTGCTTGTGCTTGGATGGCGGCTGCATTGGCTGTTATAATGAGACACATCAACTCCTCCACTCAGCTGGAGGGGTGGGGGTGGAGAACCGCACAAAACTATCACCGCTTCCTGGGAGGAGTAAAGGGGGGAGGCGGAGGAGGCGTGGTCTCTGCCTGGGTAGAGGCCGCGCTTCCTGACCCGGTCCCTCTGCACCAGCGTGGAGGGGGAGGGGTACCACCCTTTCCGCCCAGGGTTTTGCGGGCTAATCGGCCTGGATCGCAAGAGCTGTTCCTCAACCTTGAGATGCTTAATCGCAGGGACCCAAGTCTATTTTTAGGTGTCCAATTTGTGCATTGCAGCAAAATGGCCCTTCAACCGCTTCTGTGGGTTTCTCGGCGGGGTTCAAAAGCTCCATTGCTGGGGAAAAGAGAAAAAAAACGAGCCAGAAAGGGGAGAAATCAGTGACGCCTTCCCACCCCCATTAATTATTTGTGCGGCTGGAGTAGGGCGGGCTGGTGCAACCGGTGCATATAAGGACTTGTGTGCTGGGAAGGGGATCCGCCTCCAGGCGCCGAGCGAGTGGGGGGAGACGCGCGCAGGCACAGTGCGCGCAGCCTGGCGTTTTCGCGAGGTGCAGCGGCCGAAGGGTCTGGTCCTTGGCAGCCGGGGGCATCCTGGACGCGGGCTCTGGACACCCGTAGCTCGCTGCTTCGAGGCTGCAAAGGTTTGCCAGAAGCGGGAAAGCTAAGAGAGCTGAGCTTGCTCTTGACATCGTCACACTCAGGACTTGCTCCTGCCGCAATTCCCCACGGAAGTGACCGAAGTGAAACAAGAAGCTTGTTGTCTGGGCGCAGTGCTTCAGGTAACAACTCCAAAGCTGACGCTGGAGAAGGCAACGCGCACCTCCTCGGGACCCAGCGTTTCCGCGCTGACCTAGCCAGATTAATGCAGAAAGTTTAGCGGGCGGATAAGCCTCGGCGTGGAAGATGGGCACGTGGGAGCGATTTCACTGTATCCGCTTTCTCACGTAAGGGCTGATACTTCAAAGATAAACATGACATTCTGTAATAAAGAGGGTGAAGTCACTTCCCTCACTCACCCTCCCCTGCGCAGCCCTTCCTCTCCGGCCTTGGCTACTCGAAATACTTCGGAAGAAAGCGCTAACAATGAACTGTCTTCCCTCAAAACAGCAGTAGCCCTGAAAGCATTCTTTGCACCGCTGTTAAGATGAGGATTTACTCCTGGCCGAGTGTACAGAGGGTTTTTTAATCATATGCTGTGGATATGAGCTTCAGAATAAGGCACTCGAATGAATGAACGGAAGTCAGAGCTGTCAGTTCTTCGGACTGCAGACAGTGTAGTACTTTTAAACGATGTTCGCTGTTTGTTAACAATGCTATATTTGTTTATATGCTGTGTGGACCATGCATCACAAAACTTGAAAATTGTCCCAGCATCTCAACACCAAACAGTTTGGGAACTTTTGGCTTTAAACGTCAGATGTCAAACGACCAAACGCGTTATATTTAAAATGCTGTATTTGACTTCTCATTTTCTAATGAAATCACCCAGCTCAATGTCATAAGTAGTATGCAGTAAGCCACAGTGTTGGGGAAAAACTACAATTTGCCATCATTATCATTTTCACCCCTCCCGAGCCCTCCTTTGTTTAATCTTCATCTAGATGACAGCTTAACATATTGCCTCGAAGTGAAAGAAAATAATTTCGGGTATTGAGATCCAAAAACAGAACTATTTCTATAACTTCTCACATAGAAATATAAGCGTTCTTCCACTGAAAGCCTTCATTTTATACCCCAGACTTTATCTGAAACATCACAAAAAGATGGTTCTTTTGATGTTAGTACCCTGTTCTGGCCATGATAATGTCATGATACTGGCACTAAATTTAAAATAAGATTGGAGAATTCTAAACTCAGAGGAGGGCTTCCTCTCCTGAGAAGACAAAGGGAGAGCCTGTGAAGGCAGGCCTGTGGCCACAGGAAATACCTAAAGAAGGGATTAGCATAGCAAATGTGCCTCCAGCTAATGAGGAAAAGTGAGGGGAGCAGGAAACTCCAGGCAGTTTGTACAGGTGGAGGTGAAGTCAGAATGGTGACTCTTCGGACTGGGCAAGAAAGCAGAGGTCAGGCCGGGTCAGGTAGGGCTTTGCATATTCCTTCATTTAGGTCAAGTGTATATCAAGTTTCAGCTATTGCAGTACAAATGTCCTAATTTTTTGCCACTTCTGTGTACTGCCTATAATATTACTGCTTAACATTTTCATTTAAATCAATACTTTTCCTTCTTCCATAATTTACTTTGAAAGAAAACATAAATCACTACTGTAAATGGAAAGCTACCAACATTTGCTTTAATAAAAGAAAGAAACCACTGAAATAAATATAATGAAAAATGAAACAGTATTATTAAATTCAAACTGGCTATCATTGCCTCCCCTAGGCCTCTAAGTGAGGCCTTTCTTAGTTTGTTAAAAAAGAGAATAGCAAATGCCAGAAAAGGCTTTCAAGACTTGGCCTAAGTGAGATTTTCCTCACACTGTAATCTGAAGAATTACGGGAACTGATACCATTTAAGTGCAGCTTGAAAGCCCATAGAGCAATATGATAGGCTGTTTATATCTGCAGTAAATGTGCAGTAAAGCCTAAGAAGAATGGAAACAGGCAGGAAGGATACGATCAACTTCAGGACAGTGAGAAAGGAGGGAAAAGAGTGGAATGGGAAGGCACAAACAAGCTTCCAACAGTGATACCTATTTTTAAAAGACCTCAAGAAAATATTGCTAAATATTTGGAATTGTTACATCTGGATGGTTAGTTATTAACTATTTACCATTGTGGGGTTTTTCTTGTGTATCACTATATATTTGAAATACTTTTATATTTTTAAAATATTTATGAAAGAATCCCAAAAGAGGTTTTGTGCTATCACAATACAATGTTCAATCTTTGTACCAACTAAAAGCATGCTGTGAAGATCAGAAATATTTCCAAAAGCACATTCTATACATCTTCTGTCACCATAAATCTCCAGATATGGCAGAAAATATATTTTCAAAATGTCATTAGAGTTCTAAAAGACAGGCAATATTAGTGGCCCAGAGATCCAGTGGATTTCCTAGATTATATAAAGCAGGCAAGACCGGATTACCAGTGGAGCCACAAACCAAAATTGCACGGGGGGAGAGTAGGGTAACACTAGCTTCAAGCTGAAAGATCATGTCCACAAGAGAAGCTACATTCATTATGGTGAGGGACTAAAGAACAGCATTAATTCACTCAAGGGGTGTATGGAGCTCTCTTTGAAAGACCAACGTTAGGCCCCAGACATGAAGCCTTGGTACACTAAGTCCTTGCTTTCACAGAGGCAAATAACTTGAAAATAAATAATTGATAACTAAGGTCATTTTAAATACATAGTGGTGAGTGATATGAAGAAAAATGAAAAGAGTAATGAGACCCTAAAGTGGAGAGTGACTACCCTCAACCCTACGCGTACTCAATAAGGGGGAGGTCTTGGACCTGTGAGGCAGTCCAGCGTGCCAAGGAGCTGGTGACCAGTTTCCAGGAGGAAAGGGACCAGCATACACACAGAGCAAGAAAACTAACTGTGCTCTGCTCGGCACCCATGTTTAGTCTGCCCTCCTCCCACCACAATCAGCAAAGCGAGAGCTCAGAATTAGAATTGGCACACAGATAGGCAAATGAAAATTCCAAACTCTAAGACAAACAGACAACCCTGAATCACCAATCGCTGTGGAAATCTATTACTGTGAAAGACACCAACTTTAATCAACAAACAGAATCAACACCCAAAGATATTATTAAGAGCAAAAAAAGTTTTATAATGTACATGTTTATGCTCAAAGGGACAATATAGTATCTTACATTCATAAAATAACAAGGTAATGATAAAAACAAACCAGAGGATTAAGAATATACTTTATTGAAGTTAAGATGAATAAATTGAGTGAGTATTTTATGCCACAGATATCCTTAAGCATTTGCTATGGTCTGGATGTTTCCGTACCCTCAAATTCAAATGTTGGAACCTAACCCCAACAGTGACGATATTAAGAAGTGAGGCTTTTAGGAGGTGATTACCCCATGAATGACGAGCCTTCACGAGTGGGATTAGTGAAAGAAGCTTGAGGGAGGCTGTTTGCCCTTTTGCCATATGAGGAAAACACAGAAGGCGTCATCGGTAAGGAAGAGGCCCTCGCCAGACATCAAAAGTGTTGGTTCCTTGAACTTGGACTTTCCAGTCTCTAAAATCATGAGCAACAAGTTTTTGTTGTTTATAAATTACTAAGTCCAAGGTATTTTGATATAGCAGCCCAAAAGAACTAAGGCACTGTTCATATATTCACATACTTAACATTTATAATTTTATGACATAGGCAATATTGTTAGCATATTTGTTGCACACAAGCACAAACTGAAGAAGAAAAAAATTTAATTTATCCAAAGTAACACAATAACAAGTGGCTGAACTAGGATTTGAACTTAGGATCTTCATCATCATGCTAGATCTAATGCAGGTTGAACAGGAGAGTGAATTAATAAGACAGAAGATTGGACCCAGTTTTCTTGTGGATTGCTGGAGAAAGGATAAACCAGGAAATAAATCCAGAAATTTCAATATTCATCTAATAATGAATCTAGATAACAGATGGAAGGAAATGCTCAAAAGAAATGATAGAACATGTTCTAGTGTCTTCAGGTTCCAAGCTCTCATTTGTGGCTGAGCCAAATGCATAAGTTCAAAATACCACACTTGAGCGTGTCGTGACGGAATTTCAGAGCATGAAGCCGAAAAAGAAAATGCTAACTAGGTTATCTACTTCTCATCGGCAGCAATGGATGTTAATAGACATTAGAGCAAAGTATTCTAAGGGAACCATTTTTAACCTAACCTAGAATTCTCTACCCAACTATATTAACTCTTAAGAGGGAATACAAAATAATCATACATATTTTCAGACACATAAGGATTCAGAAGGTTGACCATGTCTAAAACTATTATTAGAAAATGTGTTTCACCAAAGAGAAAATTAATTCAAAAAAGGAAATGTGTGAAATTATCTAAAATTGCAACAATTCTGTTCTCTCTTAATAATTGGTTTAGACACAGGCCTATCACACAACATAGATGAATGAGAAGTGAGACGAGTGTGCTAGGGTAATGGAAATGGTTTTCCCCTTTGAATATTTTTTTTTTAAAAAAGAGAGAAACAGAGAAAGAGAGAGAGAGAGAAGGAGGAAAGTCATGAGAAAATCATAAGTGGACAGGAGAATTTTCCAGTCTATGGTCGCTATCCCCAAGAGAGCCCAGACCAGCTTCTCCTCCTGGCATTCATATGCCTTATTGGATCCTGCCAGTAACAAAGATTACAGAAGGCTTCTAAGGTTAGTAATCAAAGCATTTCAGCTTTTCCCTTGCTCTTAGTTCCCTTGAGCTCTGACAGGGTTTCTCAGCCTTAGCACTGGTGACAGTTTGAGCCTGAGAGTCAAGCTGTAGGAGGTGCTTTCCTGTGCAGTATAGAAAATATAGTAGAGTCCTTACTCCCCATCACTAAGAGCCAATAACACCTTCCAAGTTGAGCCAATAAAAAAATGTCTAATTGCCCCCTGGTAGCAACATCACCTTGCATAAGAACTACTACCTTGGGGAAAGTCAGCCACCGTGTCCTGCAGACATCATGCACCTCGCCGGCGGTGTGAATGAGCCACCTTGAAGGAGCCTCCTGCTGCAGTCAAACCCTCAGATGACTTCAGTCCAAGCTCATTCTGCCTACAGTTCCAGGAGAGGACTTGAGCTAGAATCATCCAGCCAAGCTGCTCCACATCTCTGACCCATAGAAAACACAAAGGATAAGAAATTCTATTGTTCTTTTAAGCCATTTGATTTCTTTTTTATTAAATGTCATTTTGTTATGAGGGGGCTGGGCTGTTCTTTTGTGAATTATTTCTATTGGTACACTTTTGAAACACATAATGATCATGTTCCTCATAGAGAATTTGTACCTGTACATATTATATCGTAATCCTTTTGTTATTTCTCATTCCCCTCCCTCCTCTTCCATCCTTCTTCCCTTCTCCCTTCACAATACTTTGTTTCTACTGATTTCCTTCCATTCTTTTTTTATTTTTTTATACCTATTCCCCTCCTTCCCTTCTCCCTCCCATTTGAACATTCTCTTTCTACTTCCCAATATCCATCATCCATTTAGTTCCTTATTTACCTTTTGGGTTTCTCAAACGAGAGAAACAATATGATACTCAAACATATTTCACTTAGAAGTATGGTTTCAAGGTGCGTTCATTTACCTAAAAATGTCTAAGTTTATCCTTCTTTATGCCAGTGTAGTACTCCATTATATATAAATACCACATATTCTTTATCCATTCATTCATCGATAGGCATCTGGGCCATTTCCAAGATTTATCTATTTAAAATTGTTTCCCTAATTCCTCTCTAAGCGAGTTTATTGTTTGTGTATAGGAATGTTATTGATTTTTGAGGGTTGACTTTTTATCTTGCTATACTTCTGAATTTGGTGGAGTTTTGGGGGTCTTCTATGTAGAGTACCACGTCATCTGCAAATAATTACTTAACTTCCTCCTTTCCTATCCTTATTACTTTTATTTCTTTTAATTGCTCAGGCTAATGTTTCCAGAACTGTGTTGAATAGGAGTGGCGAAAGTGGGCATCTGTGTCTTGTTCTTGATTTCAGAATGAAAGCTTTCAGTTTTTGACCATTTAGTATGATATTGGCTGTTGTTTGTCATAGATGGCTTTTATTAGATTGAGATAGGTAACTTTTGATTACTTCTACCTCCTTTTTCTGCAGTGTGGTCTATCCTCCATTTGAATTCTTATGCAGCAATGGATAGCCAATAATTTGTCTTCAGACAGGGTTGTAAGGATGCCATAACTGAAGTTATTGAAGACTTCTTCCTACCAGGACAGGTAAGCTTGAGAGAGAAAAAAAAAAAAAACCAAAAATGAAAAGCACCTGTGTCTTGTGACATCATTGAACCATTCCATTAACTAACTCAGGAATAAAATAAAATAACTCATCTGTGAAAATTTCTCTCTCTCTCTCTTTCTCTCTCTCTCGGGTTTTATTAATTTGCTAAGTTGTTTAGGCTAGGCTTTAACTTGCAATTCTCCTGCCTCAGACTCCCATGAGTTTTTCTCACTTTTAAGTCACCTTTGGTTGAATATTCTGGTTTTTTGGTAGCCAAACACTTCCTAATTGCTGTAGGAAATAAATAAAAATTATTAATTAAATATGTACTGCTTTAGTTACTTTTCTCTGCTGAGACAAAATACCCAACATCCAAAATTAAGGGAGGAAAGGTTTATTAGCTCACAGTTCATAGAGGTGTCAGTCCATAATTGGCTGGATCCAACGCAGGGTGGCATGGCAGACAGGCAGAAGGCAGCAAGATGAGCAAGGGAGGCAAGCAAGAGGTAGACAAGTCTCTTTCTGTCCCTTATATCTTATCCAGGCTGCCAGGATTAGGGTGGTGCCAAACCAATTAGTGGTTTGATTTAGTGATCACCCCACTAAATCCCCACACCTTTAATCTCAGCATCACACACTCTTGATTAAGCCACCTCTGAAAAAGCCCCACCTATGACCATACAAGGCATTGAGGGGGAAATCTAAGCACAAATCATAACGTGTACAAACTACTTGAATAGAAACAGTGGAACAAGGACAACTTGGTGAATTCAATAAAATGAATAAAAGAAAATATAAACCAGAATTTATAATATAAAAGACATAATTTTCAGTAGTTGGACCCACTTAGCATTCATTCCAGTTTTGTATACTGAGACAGGCAGGACAATGTTCCCTCAAAGATTTCCACATTCCAATCCTCCAAACCCATAACCATGTCACTTTACAAGGAAAGAGACTTCGCAGGTGTGGTTAAATCGAGGAATGTGACATGGGGAGAGCATCCTAGATTACCGAAGTGGACCTAAATAATCATAAGATTCCTTAAAAGTGAAAAAGGAGGCAGAAAAGACTGAGAGCAAGATGTGATGCCGAAAAGGCACAGAGAAACGCAATATGGATGACTTTGCAGATGAAGGAAGGGACCACATGCCGAGGAATGTGAACAGCTTCCAGGAGCTGAATAGGGCTCTTCCAGGCCTCCAGAAAGAATCTAGTTCTGCTGACTGACATCTGCACTTCAGCCCTGTAAGAAAATTTTGGACTTTGGAGCTACAGACTGTGAGGTAATAAACTTGTGTTGGAGGCAGTTTTTCACAGCAGTGATAAAACACCAAAACAGACTTCCTTTATCCACATTTCCTTTTGAGTATAATTGTCTCTTGTCCTTTAATTTAGCTAACCAGGACTGATATGCAAGTTTTCTGCTCATTGACAGCCAAAGGCTGAGGAGGTGTCCGAAACTGGAGTAGCAGAAGGCCTCTGCACTGAAAGCGGGAGCTTAAGGAGGAAGCAGGCTGAAAAACACTCCTGTTCACTCATTCCATTGTGTCATATTATCCCTAAGGTGCCTACTAGAGAATATTTCTCCATCTAATTCCTCAGACTAAGAGGTTATATTCCTTGTTTCCTGCTCAATTCTAAGCTTGGTTCTCTGTGTTAGTTATTTATTGCTATGTAATAAACCACCTCAAAATGCAGTGTCATAAAACAATAATGTTGATTTCCTTAGCTCATAAACCCACAGTCTTGGCAGGGTTTGGTGGGGAAGCACCATGTTCTTCACAGAGCCTCAGCTAGGGGTGAAGGATGCACTTCCAAATGGCTCAATCTGATACCTAGCAAACTTGATGCTGGGCCATCAGGTGCTGAAGACTAGGAGCTTCACTTCCTCTCCACATATGTCTCCCTGGGGCCTCCTGGTCTTCTTCTTGGCTTGGGGGATGAGTTGCAAGAGCCAGCATTCCATGAGAGCCAGGAAAAAACTGAATTATCTTTTCTGACCTAGCCTCAGCAGTCACAAAACTTCAACTCCATTGCTGTAGCAACTCTACCCAGATTCAAGCAGAGGGCACAGAGAGCCCACCTTTGAAGAGAAGGAATATTTAAGTCTCATTAATAATGAGCATGTAGGACAAAAGACAGTGCTGAAGTATTTTTGGAAAATAAAACCTACCTCATTCTTCAAGCCTCACCATCAGTTCCCTGTCTTTAGTGTTCTGCCATTTTGCGCATGTGAAGCAGAGTTGGCTTCTGTTTTCATTTACAACCAACGAATAAGGTATACAGAACTACTATAAACATCTCAGAATGGGGATAAATACTTAAATCCTTTCACAAAAGATAGCAGCTCTCAAAGTATATAAAAACAAAACAAAACTATCTCCATAAATTAAGAATACACAAGCATTTCAAGTCTACCATAGCAAATTGACAAAGTTTGACAAGACTATAAACAATGTTTGATAATTTCCAAAAAGTATCAATCATACATACTATATTCTTAGAGTAAGCTATCAGAAAATTTAAACATTCATGTAACAGATCTCCTTTACACCTGCTATATTATCTATCTATATCTAAGTAAACGTGTAATTCACAATTCTTGGACCTCTTTTCACTAGAATGACCTTTTTATTTCCCTCATTGTACCTAAACTTACACCCAGGTGCCCAAACAGAAATTTATCATCATTTTAAACAGGTAGTCCTGAGAAAATAAAAACTCTAGTTTCCTAGTGTCTTATTAGTTGTCCCATACTTATGGTTTCCCTGCACCCTTCTCTGACATTACTACTATTTTCTATCTCTCAGATACCGTATCTGCAGAATTCTTCATTATTTTCCAATCAAGTTCCTTTCTTACCCTTTCTTCTTTCTGTTTCTGTACTGGATCTCTGAGTGTTCAGGAATCTAATGTTCTATATACTTTATTTCTTATAATCTATTCTGAGAGAAAGAACATGGTGTCTGGAGTTGAACCACCTGAGGTCAAATCCTAAAAAAGAGAAAGAAAAATAGTGCAGTTGTTTTATTTTTTTCATTGCTTACTTCCCATATATAGATGACAGACAGATACATACATAGATAGACAGACAGACAGATAGATGTTTTAACACACTTTTGGAATAATCATGCCAAGTGACTATACCTCTTTTTTTTTTTGCTGGGAATTGAACTCAGGGCCTTCAAGCACTCTAATCACTGAGCCAGATCCCCAGTCCCTACTATACCTCTTTTATATCAAATGAGTTTGGAGCAAGTTTCTTAATTATCTAGTGTCATCAAAACCCAAAGACAAACATTTATCTAACATATCAATACCATATTTTCTCTAAATACAGAAAATTATTTTTACAAAAATTTGGCAAGCACTTTCAAAACAGCATTTTCTCTTTCCATTATTTGAGAATTTCCTAACAAACATGTATAGAAATTTTAATATGTAGCTATAATCTTTCAATATTTATTTATTTATTTATTTATTTATTT
>PVJO010022160.1:0-28570 GCA_004026905.1 Hystrix cristata | reverse complement strand
GCGAGGAGGGGCCCGGAAGACACTCTTCACCTACTGGACAATTTTGCCCAGGATGAGCCTTGGTCATAACCAGGGCTGGGAAGCCAGCCGGCATTTCCCATGGACCCCTCCCACACTCTCCCAAGCCATTTCCTTTATGAAGCAATTCATCTCATACTTCCACATCTCTTTGAAATCCTCAATCCTGGATAAATAACCTATCTTCGACTAAACAAAGTTTGCAAATAAACTTACAAATGTCAAATGAGTCCAAGTCAGTAAAAGGAAAGGGCCCTCCCCAGTCACTTCCCCCCCCAGACAGAGGGTGAAACACCACAGGGAGGGACCAGAGCACTGCCCGGCACATGTGTGTGAACTTTCCCCTTGTCTTCAGGGCCATCTACTTGGAGGATGCATTTGACATTCCCATGAAAGGTGAGACTGCTGCTGCAGTGAGGAAATTGCCTACGATTAGAGGAAAATGTGAAAGGGCGGGAGCGCCTCTTCAGAGCGCCTCACACATGGTAATAACTGTTGTGAAAATGACCCCAATCTTGCCTCTTCTTACTGGGAACGAAACAAGAATTTAACATCCCAGGCTTTTGAAGGAATGTCTTTGGTGCTGGCTTCGGATGTAGGGAATGTCTAGCTTTCAGAAAAGTCTACAGATTCCAGTAGATGTCACAAAGTGGGCCCCAGAAACTAGAAACCACATCATGGAATTTGGTGATTTGGAGTTTATTTAACAATGATGTTACTGGACAGTGGAAGAATTGGGCACAATCTGTATGTCCACGATGGAGGATATTTGTGCTTAAATAAATGAGGTGCCCGTGGATAGACTACTCTGTTGCCATTAAACATGACACCAAAGACTACTTAATGATGTGATTTTTTATATAATTAGGTGAAAAGCTGCAAAACGTGTAATAATTTACTAAAATGTCAACATAGTAATCTCTGGGTGAGATTACAAATTACTTTCTTTTTGCTCATAGTCATTTGCTTTAAAAAAAAATAAACATATATAAAAAGAAAAAAGTTATTCTATACATATTTAAAATTCTTTAAATACCACAGGGCCATGAGAACCTAGAATTGTGCTTGTTTAACTCAGGTGAAAAGCAAAGAACCAAAAATCTATCAAAAATCGAACTGTAGCAAGGAAACTCAGGCTTCAAACTATTCCCTACATAACAAAAACATTATTACTGGTTTTGAAATTTATAAAAATCTTTATAAACCCTCTGTGAAGTCAGCGAGGGCTTCTGAGCACTTCAGAGAGCACAACGGCAAAGCGATGAGGCCTGAGTACCCCCAGAACTCTTCCTCTTTGAGCCCGCCGTGAGGCTAAGTATTTCACATGGATTATCTCATTTAATCTTTTAACAACCCCTATGAATTAGGGTTGTTACCGGGCTTATCTGTCCAAACCAAGGTCTTTTTTTTTTTCTATTTTAATTATCAGAAAAAAAAAAAAACAAGAAGAGTCTGGGCACTTTCTTCAGTCATGATAGGGAGAAATAGTTCACCCAGGTTAAAAGCCACATGCACGGAACTAACACGGAATTAATTTTAAAAATTTTTTTTAATTTAAAATTTTTGAATGGGGTCACCCAGTTGCTTATTTGTGGGTGGCTAACTGAATTAACCAAATTGATGTTTGTAACATCAGAATGGGTTGCTCAACTTCAGTTTCTCCCTTTTGCTCCCTACTCCCATCCTGCACACCGGCCCTTTCCAAGGGGGAGGAATGGAGGTGGGTATAGAATAAGAGACATCTGTGCAACGCGGTGGGGAACAGAGGCCAACAACCAGATGTCTCTGCACATGACAAATAACCTTTTGATGTTTGTTTAGTTTTTTCCTTCTCCCTGGACTGATAGGCTGTCTTGCTGAATTAAGTCAAGCCTATTTGACTATCTTGTCCTTGGAAAACATGGCAAAATACAAATAGATTGGCCATGACTGCCAGAGTTTCCAAGCCCCCTTCCCCATCACCCGGGCAAAAGCAATGCAATCTTGACCTCTAAGTCTAAAATTATTTGCCATCAAGACTATCAAATGTGCCACCTGTGAGATTTTCAACTGGTGAAACACTCCTGGCCCAGGTCTCACTAGTGACATGACAGGAAAGAACTTAAACCAGAGAGGTATGAGGAAGCTGGTATCTTCCCACACAGGACTCGGGCAAAGGGTGTGTTTCAGGGTTGAACTTAGAGAAAGAAAACCCGAGGCTTCATTCCATAATTCTTATTCACTACTGAAGCCATGAGGCCAGGATGTGTGTTTAAAGGCTGTTTAATTCAAAGACCTGTTATCTTTACTTGACCTTATTTCCTGTCATTGGTGAGAATCGAGCTGCTTCTGTTCCCCCTAATAGCCATATAGTATAACCCTTGCTGAGAACAACTGCTGTGTGTACCTTCTTTGTGGCAGGCCGCAATCTTGGGAAATCATGTGTCTGTTTTGAAAAGACTCATTTACAGCCTGCTGTTTGGCCCGAGGGACCCAGAGGCCCGCCCCTTTCTGGCCTCACACACTGTACTTCCTTCCTGGGTTTTCTGCAGGTTTAATGCAGCACAGGTGCTAGTATGTTTCCAAACCCAGTGTCTGAAGCTAAAGACATTCACTGAAATATTTGGCTCTTTTTCTTCTTTTGGATTTGGAATTTAGCACTGTGAACTACTGAGCCTTGGTGATGGTGATGACAAGACTTGATTTTCTTTTCTTGCATTTTTTACTGCTCTTTACATAATTTCCCCTTGCTGTAGTTTAACTCCCTAGACATGCTATAAAATCCCTGCAGTTTACCTACCAATACTTTTCAATAGAGATGATGCTGCACACGCAGGCAGACCACTCTCCGTGGACTGAATGTAGGGCTGGGCAGCAACCGCCTGATCAGACCTCAGAAGGGCTGACCACAGAGGAGCAACGCCGGGGCCGGTCTACAGGTGGCGGCAGAGTGAGTCACGAGGCCAGTCACCTGGTACAGTGACTCTCCTACCAAAGAACTGAAGGCAGAATTGAACCACACTTGGGTGGTGTGAGAGCAAGATAGACATTAAATTCTATAGGCGTGCCAATAATAGAATTTTTTCAGAAATCACATTTATTGAGAATTGACCGTGTTCTGGTCTGCACTCTACCAAAAATGTCTCATTTTATCCTCACAATAAACTCCTGAGGGGAGGACTGTGATTACTCCCTCTTACAGATTAAAAAACAAAAAAACAGATTCAGAAAGATTAAGTTGTGCAAAGTCATATGGCTCACATGTGGTAGGGAAGGGCCCAAACCGAGATGACTCCAGACTCACACTCTAACCACTAACCGACTGTATACACACCATTTTGGAGTGAACAGTTAACGCAGGCTACCTGAACATGTCACAGATGGAAAGTTCTTACAGTCACTAATGTGGCCCTACAAAATGGTTCCTCATTTGGTTCAATTTCATCAGAGGTTCTACTTCTCAGTAATATCCACTTTATACCTCATCTCTAGCCTATGTATAGAGACAGGTCTACTCTGGAGACAAGTTTCTGGTACCGGCCACGACCCGCTCTGCCATCACTAGTTTCAGAACGCTGGCAAAGTCGTTTCTTCCTCTGAGGAGTCTGATGAGGGTGACCCCAAGTTCGGAACAGCACCATTTTTCATCTATTGCCCCATGGCAAGTTTTAATTATGCCTCCTTTCACTCTCCAAAATATTCCAGTTCTGATAAGTCATGTGGTCATTTTAAGTCTGGTGTGCACCTTTGGAAGATATGTCACATTCTTTTGCCATTAGCACTCAGTGTTCCCCAAGTGGTCCTCTGCCCCATGCGCTTTAGGCAGCCCAAGATTACCAATTAATGTTCGGACTTCCCCTGGCCATGGAGACTGGTTTAGAGATGAGCATGTGACCCACATCCAGCTGGGACAGCCAAGCATGCAGGGGTTTTGTAGAGCCTCTAGGTAGAGGCCCTCTCTGTCCACTAGGATTGCTGGCCGGTAGGGTGTGAGCCGACAGCCATCGATGGCCATTTTGGTCATGACATGAGGAGCATCTGCTGGAGAAGAAGCAGTGCAGACCCCAGAGGAGCAGCGAGGTAGAAGGGACCAGCATGCTGGTGCCACAGGAACTCCCGGCCTGAAGCCAGACCCAGCAGACACTCCTAGTCAAATGCGCCAGTCATTCCTCTGCTGTGTACAAGCTGGTTAGAGTTGGATTCTGTCACTTGGACCTAAAAGAATGCTGACTAAAAAGGGAGGCTAGATTGGAACATTTCCATTCTGACATTTCATACTTTCATTGATAAATGAATACATGCACAAACACACACACACGCGCACACACACACACACACACACACACACACACACACACACACAGAATGATGAACGTAGAGCTCAAAGCCCACTGAAGGAACCGAGGCATTACTCGCCCAGGACTCTCAAGGTTGGACAATGCTTAGAAGAACCTCAAGCATCTAAGAAAACACCTCCAGTGGTTTTCTGACTGTCCCATGGACACTTGGGATCCAGGGGTGTGTCTCAGCCATTGTCCTGAGGATTAAAAGGGCAAGTGTTACAGTTAGGGGCCGAGAGTGGGAGCAGGCTGGGCTCACCAGCTGCCCCGTCTCACCCAGGGTGGCTTCCCTGTTACCTGTTTCATGTATTAGGGTTCAGCAAAAGAGTTCCTGGAGGGAGCAGCAAGGGTTCCATTCCTCTAAAAAGATTAGAAAGGCTCTTGTTTGGTCAGCCTCCAGTATTTTAAAAATGAGGATGCCAAAGTACAGCAAAAGTAAGGACCTCCCCTGCCCTGAGGTCACACATAGTAGATATGAGAAGGAAGACCCAAATCCTGCCTAGTTCTTTTTGATATCACCATAGCTTCTTTGGTATAATAAAATAAAAAATAAAAACAATTTTTACTTCACAGTGTTACCAGGACAAAACAAAGGTTATGTTTATCTCATAAGCAATGCACATCTATATAAGGATAATATAAATGAAATTTCACATGTCTGTTTACTTATTCAATGTTCGGCCCATCCTAAACTCTAAGCCTCATGTAGGAAGGAACTCAGTAGATGGGAACATACCACATTAAACGTGGTACAAGCTCAATGAACACTTGTTTAAAAAATAATAATAACCACGTCACAGAGGAATATGCTAAACACCACCAAGGGCATGAAGTCATCCAAATCCGATTGCAGAAAATTTACAGGACATACACGTTTCTTCAACAACAAGAAAAATCTCAAGGGTAAAAAAACAATGAAGAAGGAAGCTACAGATTTCGGGGGTTCTGAAGGTGTCTGAATCATATGGGATTCAGGGATCTGAGTCAAATAAGCCAGCTGTTAAATTTCTGAAACAGGAAAATTTCAAAGAGTGTATGCATGTTGGCTAAAGTCGTCATTTAGGTGTCATCATGATGTTGTGGTTAAAATGAAAGCATACCTTTCTTTTAGAAAAATACACTGAAATACTTCCAAACTGATATGACTTTGGGAATTTTGTCCTGATAACCTAGGACTGGAAGGAGAGCTTGGGGTAGAGATGAAAGAATATCGGTCTCAAGTTCACCATCACTGAGCTGAGGAGAGCCTATTTGAGGGATCATTACAGTACCATTTCACTATTTTTGTATATGTTTGGGTTTTTTTTTTTAAATAATAAAACTGTAGAATAAGGGGAGGAAGGAAGAAGAAGAGATAGGAAAAGAAAGAAAATCCCAAGCTTTGGAGTCAAACTTGGATTCAGCTCTTTCCTTGTCCATTTACCAGCTGCGAGACTCGGGGTACTACTTATCTTCAGTCTCCTTAACTTGGATAGCACATGTTTCTTGGAGAGGTTATGAGAATCCAGTTAAATTCTAGGTGTCAAGCGTGTCTGGTAAATACTGTATAATAAATGATAACTGTTCTTCTTAAGACCAAATGTTAAACATGCTGCCCCCATATTCAAGTAGAATTTATGCTATGAAAATTACACACTAATAACAGGTAAAATTGTGAAGTATTCACTACGTATATAGCACTGTTCTAGATGCATTACATGTAATAACTCATTTAATTTTCATATTCAAAGTGAAATCTCTTTAAGCAAAAATTTAGAATTCATAGTAAGCCAGGCCTGCCTGTAATCCCAGCATTCTAGAGGCTGAGGCAGGAAGATCATGAGTTCATTTCCAGACTAGGCAATTTAGCAACTTAGCAAGACCCTGTCTCAAAATTTAAAAATAAATAAATAAAATTTAAAATAGGCTAGGAGTGTAGCTCAGTGCAAAGGACCTGTGTTCAATCCCCAGTACCACCAAAAAAAAAAAAAATATGTAGTAAATACTGACATTCTCAAGGTTGGGGATTTAGCTCCGTGGTAGAGCTGAGTTCCATCCCCAGCACCCCCCAAAAAGAAAAAAAAATACTGACTTACTGAATAATGACAAAAAGCGGTAGAAATAATATCTCTTAGAAAGGAAAACTAAAGATTCGGGGGCTTTCGGTACAGTTTTTCCGCCAACGTCATAAGACAATGCAATAACAATATCTTTCACTGCGCATTTTATTTGGCAATACAGTCATAAAATAGTCATTCTCACAAAAATATTAAAGGAATTCATTGATTTTGGATGGTTTTCTTAATCACATCTTCAAATTTTTTTTTGAAGGACCTTGCTGATTTTCTCACCTTCGATTGTTAAATTGACTAATGTAGCTACATCCACATTTGTTCATTACTAGCTTTATCTGAAACCAACATCACCTTTCAGTATTCTTCATGAAATCTTGCATCTCCAAGGTTTCTCTCTTATGTGCTGTTAGCTTGGATAGATGCCGAACTTGGGTTGGGTGGAAAGGGATGCAGGTGTTCAAAGGTGTAGCGATTTTACAAAATTTTAGTCAGAGAACTTGCATGTGGAAATGTGCAAACCGCCAAGTGTTGGACCACAGCTGCTGTCCCTAACCCAGATGCACAGTGCTGCTGCAGCCACGTGGTGACAGGCTGGCAGAAACGATCAGATCGATCAGATCGTCTCTTGATTTCTTCCTCCTGGAGGGGTCTCATTCCACGCTGCACTCTCCCTTTTCCTCCATCACCACTTTCCCTTCCAGTACCAGCGATGGGCACTGTTTTTCACACAAAATCTCTCGTTTGCTCCTTTCTCATCTTTTACTCGGGAACCTCTCACAGTGCTTCTCCTGCTCTCACTCTCCAAACAGGTGCCCACGGCAGCCTCTGCAGACGCACATGTGTCTGCAGTACACAACAGAAAAGTATGGATTCAAAAGTGAGCTATCGTAAAAAGCACTGCTGGCGCTTAGGAAGTCCTGAAGGAGACGCAGAGTTCCCTCAGAAATGTTCCAGAATTTTAGGCCTCTTTCCTAACCCTTTAAGAAAATCTGTCTTGGGGGCTGGGGATTTAGCTCAGTGGTTAGAGTGCTTGCCAGCGAGCACAAGGCCCTGAGTTCAATCCCCGGCAAAAAAAAAAAAAAAAAAAGAAAATCTGTCTCAAATACCAGCACTCATGATCAGCCACGAGCAGTTTATTTTTTAATCTTTTTATCACTGCTGCGAGAGGGAAGAAACGCTCATCCAGGACATCAAAGTGGCCTTGAAAGAGACCATGCTGCAGGAGCATGAAGGCTGCCATCTCACTTAACCCTTCTCTACCTTGCTCCTCGGCCTCCCCGCTCCACCACGCTCTGGGAGTGGAGAGGACCTGCAGTTACCGGCCTCCTGCTCATGCCCATGTTGGCTTCCTTCCCACTCTCGTCTCTCACTCTTCTCTCTTCGTTGCTCTTCCCAGTCCTGACTTAGCACCTGCAGACCTGATGGAAATCGACAGCCCTTTCCCTAGATAGAGAATATGGGCTGTGCTACCCTGTGGAGCCGCAGTGTTTCCATCTGAACTAGGATTCATAACAGCACCGACTTCACAAGGTCCCTGCAGGGACTGAGGAAGGAGCGGAAGAGCGAGAAGGGGACGGGGGAGGGAGGAGAGCCTCAGAATCCTGACTGGCACACAGTAAGCATGTCATAAACGGTGGCCCTTGCTCACCTCGTTGCCTGCCACCCAACCCGGGGACACTGCTTGATTTTTCACATCCAGCTCATCCTCCCTGTCACTGCAGGGAAGTTAAAGTCACCGCAGAGAAGAAATGAGCAGCCTGTGTGAGGCTAAAGGACTTGCAGGCTTTTTCCTAAAGGAAATTTGCTTTCTTATTTTTCATTGTCCAAGACTCAACAACCCTTAAGTCCAGGAACCAGCAGCAGCAGCTGCTTCGCCTTTGAATGTACTTTTATTTTTTACCTAAAGGTACATTTCTAAATGTCTTTCTTCTAAACATGATTATTGAGAATTTGAAAAAGCATAGAAAGTTCAAAGATGAAAATAACCCAAAATCCCTCCTCCCAGAGGGAACTACTAATAACATTTTTACCATCTTTTCTTAGGCACTTATCTCTGTGTTAAAAATAGAGACCTATTATTTTTTGGTTTCTTTAAATTTTTGGTTTGCTTTTGTCATTTAACTTATATAGTGAATATTTCCTGGCATTAAATATTTAACAAAAATGACTATAACATAATCCATCACGTAAATATACCATAATTATTTACATATGCTTCTACTATTTCCAACAGAGGCAGCCTTGACGTGAACATTTTCATCAGAAATATCTTCTCTCAATCCTGATTATTTCATTGGATTCATTTCTGGATGGTGGATTTGGGGGTGAGAAAGGACTGCCCTTACTGAAGTTCTTTACACATACCGCAAAACTTCTGTGGAAAGGTTGAACCACTTCACAATCGTACCAGCCGATCTCAGAGACCTAAAAGGCCCATTTTCAGTCTCAGCGCTGGAGCCTTAGCCCCTGTTTCTAAGCAAGGTCATGCAGGGCTGCCCACCACACACTCAGCACTGCTCTCTGTGGCTTCCTTCCGCAGGAGAACCTCTGCCATGCTAAGAGGCATCTTCCATCAGATGCTCCTGGGCCTGGCACGACCCTAAATGTCTCTACCGCCTTTTCAGAGAAACTTCACAGGCATCCACATTACAACTAGTCAGCACGCGTAACGACACTCTGAATGCTCATTCGCCAGCTCGTCCTTAGCTAAGTCAGCTCCTTGTGGGCTGCTTCATAACACTGATCACAAGCAGCACCTTTCACTGTCTTGGTTCTCCTCTGTCTCCCTCACCATGCCATAAGTTCCATGAGGACCATGTCAGCTGACTCACCAGTGTTCCTCTAGCACCTGGCCCTCTGCCCAGCACAGAGCAGTTGCTCAATAAATACTTGCAGAATGAGGAACAAGCAAAGGAAACACACTTTGTCCCAATTATCCGTGTAGTTCCTTTCATAATCCAGGCCTTATCTGACCACACGCTTTCTCTCCAACCTTCTGTGCAGCCTGGAGGGACACACACAGACACACACACACAATGTCAAAATCACTACAATTCTCCACGAACCAAACCTTTGCCTACCTGCTTTTCCCTCCAGCCATCCTAGCAGGCCAGTTAATGCCTGTTGATCGGTCAAAGCCCATCTCAGCCACTACCTTTCGGGATGCTTTTCCTCACCAACCCGTCACCACAAAGTTACTCTCCCCTTTCCCTGAACTCTCTTTGTACTGTGTCATTCCTGCATCTTCCTGTTCCCATGAGTTTGAATTCTGCACAGCTCCCCTTCTAGACTAGTGAGTCGACCACACTTTCCAACTCTAGGACCCCTGGCCTCTTGGCATCTGAAGTAATAATGCACTTTTAATGTGGGTTACATTCCCTCCTCTCCTTTCTGAAAAACTTCCCCGACCTCCAAGTACTTTACACAGGCAGCTCTTCTGCTTTTAGACATGAAGCCAGTGGCTGATTTGCCGATCTCCTTGCCCTCCCACAGGGCAGGAGCGAGAACTCACACACTCCTAAATAAAGTGTACTGGGGATATGCTATTCAGCAACTGGAATGAGTGAAGAGTACATGCCTTTACAGGCCTCACAGAGTGGCAGGTGCGAAAGTTGACATGTGTAATGCAGTACCTGCATCAGGAAAATATATGTACGGGGTCACATGGGAGTGGAGAAGAGGTCAGAGATTTGTTTTCTGACCACTGTTTCCATTGGCCACCTCTGTGCATCAACGACCCAGAGCCAGGAAGCCCAACTGGTGGCTATCGGAGGCATCTAGAATGCTGTCCTTTCACCAGGGCTGCAAACTAGGGACTGCTTGGCAATCCAACTCAACTCTTCACCCAGGAGAAAGAGGCTTCCTTGTCCAGTGTTGGGAAAATAAATCCCTTCATGGGCTACCAACCTGCCTGCCTCGCTTGTTTTTCCCTCTCCTTTACAAACGGAGCTGCCAGAAAGGTTCTACATTGAACCTACCTTTGGCTGTTGTGGTTCTTGTAACTCCACAAAAGGCAAGGAAAAGCAGCAACTGTAACTCGACACTTGGCAATTCAACTTAACCACCCCAGATAGCTGACAGCATGGGTATAAAACATCCCGCAACAATGCCGGCCCGTGGCTATTACGGTGATTTACTCTGGACCACGTGAAGTTCAGTGGTGGAGAAAGAAGGCAGAGCCTCAAACGGTCTTTCATGCTGCTGTCGTAAATTCAGGTCACTGCTTCAGAGGTGGTGCCAAAGTATGGGTAACCCAAAGTCAATGGGCCTAGGTTTTGTTTTCCAGGGCAAAGGGACACCATCAATGATGGGAGAGTTCTGTGGAGTGACCCAGGGATGGGTTCCTGGCCACCTCTCCACTAGCTTTGTCCCTTTGGCCTCGGAAGGGGCATAAAAGGTGTCAGTGGCCCCAGGACTCAGTAAATCACTGGGTGTAACCCAGCAGGGCTGAGTGATGGCTTCAGGGCCCTTTCTCCTGGAGGCCAAGCCCAGAGGTCCCCCACTCAGCCACCCCATGGATAGGTCATCAGGAGGGGGAGACCAGTTGACTGCTCAGTCACCAGCAGAGAGGTCTTCCAGGGCAAGGAAGAGGCAACAGGAGGTGAGGTCCTGATTTCCCAAAAGGAGACATGGCCTCAACCACCTCTTTGGATGAGAATGGAGGGAAGGCCACAGGCTGGTCCTGCCCACTTTAAGCATCTCACATTCATTGAGTTTGAGCTTTATGCCAGGAACTGTGCTATTGGAAAAAAAAAAATGTGTTTGTTTGTTCAGAACCAAAAAGACCAGTGAGAAAAAGAAGTGGATATACTGTTTCTGAAACAAGTAAGAAAGTCACTTGTCCCCATCTACTCAGGGAACATTTTGCCCCAGGATTCACGGTGGGAAGAAGCGCTGTATTGTACTGCCCAGGAGATGGGCGCTAAGACACTGGCCGGTCATCTCCCAGCTGCTTGCGTCTGTGTGTGCATGCTCTTTTATATTACATTGCTATATTGAATTTATATTTTATTGGGGATGGAGCATTTATGCTTAGTGATCAGGCATTTTTAAGCATAAAAGAACAACTGTTTTAACTATTCATATGCATTTTTGAAAAAGAAATGTCTTTCTCTTTATTTATTAGATGTAGCAGAGAACCGAGCTGGCACTCGCTCGAGCCCGGATATCCCTCAGGCAGGCAGAGTTGAGAGCTTCTTGCCGTGACCTGAGGAGACTTGGTGCTGCAGCAGGGCTAGCGTCTAACTCCACCTGGCACTCTCTTGTCGTGTCCCCTCAGTCAAGTCCTTCCCTTTCCTGGCCCTCAGGTTCGGTTTGGGAGCTGAACTGACTGATGTCTCAGGTTCCTGAAGTCTGGGTTTTACCTGCTGTGCTGGGAGGGCACCTGCCACTGGGACGCCCAGTCTGCTGCTATGACAAAGAATTGCCTAGCGAGTGGAACCATGCAGGCTGTCATTCAGGGCCCTTGTCCTGACTCTTTATGCTTGTAGACCTAGATTTACACTCCCTTCAAGTCTTAGAAAAGCTCGAAGCCTCTGCCACTGACCTCACCATAATAACCAGTCCACAGATGGCAAATAAGCTTTGTCTCATTTGCATTGTATTAGTCAGGATGCACTCGGGGCATAGACAGCACATCAGTTATTTCAGTAGACAGAATTTAATGAGAAGAGTTTTTAACTAGGTAACCACTTGGGGTATCAGAGAAGTAGGAACTGCAAGGAACCAGCTGACACACACACAACTAAGGCCCAAGGGGAATAAATAAAACTCAGAAAGCTGGAGGAGTGGCCCAAAGACGCAACACTCAGAGCTGAGGAAGGGGCTGGCAGGCTGCTGCTGGGGAAAAGGGGTGCTGGTTTGATGAGTGTTAGACAAACTATAAACTAAGTTCAGTTTTTGCTACTGTAAGAAACTACTGCTACTGGGCTAGACAGGTGTGGCCTGGGAGATGTTCATGGGAACCACAAGTAGACAGGAAGGAATGAGACCGCTCCTCCTTTCCAGCCTGGGTGCTTCCCTCTAGCTCCCCCTGATGGGCAGAGTCCCAACCCCAACACCACAAAGCAGGCGGAAAATGGTAAATTTAGAGCCAGGCATGGTGGCACAGGCCTGTAATCCCAGCACTCAGGAGGTTGAGGCAGGAGGATTGCTGTGAGTTCGAGACCAACCTGGCTTACACAGTGTGTGCAAGGCCAGCTTGAACTACACAGTGAGACCCTGCCTCAAATAAATAAATAAAATGGTGAGTCTGAAGTTGAGAGACACATTGGGGGTGCCTACCTGGCCTGGCCACCTTGGTAGTAGTTCCCCAAACAGAGCATTGAGGCATAAGAGGTCTCAGCTGGGCTCAGCAGAAAAAAGCTTTGTGATAAATTGGTGATGCTGGCCATGGGTCTCAAAGAGAGAAACGGTTGCAGAACCACATATTTGCCCTTTCTTTGGTGACTAAATTACCCACCTCAGTGAGCATAAGAATGAGTGATACTTTCCAACTGCTAAGAGCACGGACTGCTGAGTGGAGAGCAGAGACAATGGCCTGCAGAACCCCCGCCTTTGCCACCCTCACTGGCTGTCACTCACCCACTGTCTGTAACTGGATGGTTACGCCACCGAGGAGGCAGCGTGTGCCTGGAGGCTGTGCCTGGATGGCTCGAGTCCAGGAGTTCAAGGTCAGCCCAGGCAACACAGCAAGACCTCATCTCAAAATAAATAAACTAGAAGACATAATTAGGTGATTATGTCTGGAATCTAATGCTTAATCCAGTGATTTCCAAGGAAATATGTACCAGACCAAGAGTGATGGCATACAAGGGCACACGCACCCTGGCTGCCGCCCTGCCCTGAGCCTAGGACATTCTTCACAAGACCATGAAGGGTAACGGGGAGTGGGGTGACCTCAGGCAGCAACACAAGCCACGCCGATTACTTCATCACGGCCTCAGGCTAGCGAATAGCCGTGGACAAGGTTGTGAGCTTTGGAGTCATGTAACCATGGGTTCAAACCCCAGGTCAGCCACTGTCCTGGTGTAAACACACCAGGAATTAATTAATGCCCACAAATTAGGCCGACGAGAAAGATAAATTAGTATGCCCTTTACATTTCAACTTCAATTTTACTTTGCCATTAAGAAATAATAATTCTAGTCTTATCCAAGGGGGTTTCAGGAGAATTTTGATGGTGTACCAGAGTCAACTTACCCAGCTAGCAAAAGCTTTTCGGGTGCCCCCTTCTCAATTCTGCATTCACTGACCTCATGTTGGTAGTCTGAAATCAGCCACGGTGAAAGTAGTCAGCAAGCACTATGAACCAGGGACTTCGTTTCGTTGCTTTGGTCCCCTTCTCCTCCCAGGCCCTGCATCAAAATTTGGAAGAGAAGAGGAAAGAGGGGTACATTTAATATTGGAAAAGTGTCTAGCCAAGTGTGTCGCACACATGGGTAATCCCACACTATTCAGGAAACTGAGGGTGTAGGATTATGAGTTTGAGGTCAGTCTGGGCAATTTAGTAAAACTCTGTCTCAAAAAATAAGTTGGGCATGGTGGCACATGCCTATAATCCCAGCTACTCCAGAAGCTGAGGCAAAAGGATCACATGTTTGAGGCCAGCCTGGGGAACTTAGTGAGACCTTGTCTCAAAATAAAATGAAAAGGACTAGGGGTGTATTTCAGGGCTGCTTGGATTCAATCCCCAGTACCTTAAAAAAAAAAAAAAAGTTCCATCAATCTTCAGCTCTGGGGCCACACAGATCACCCCCAGCTAACTCTTGCTCTTGTTTCCCACTTATCTGTGGATGTCTCTCTCTTTCCCAGTCAGCCACCTTTGCCACACAGACCTTCCCTGAGGCCGTCCTGGCTCCCTCACTTGACATTCACTGCAAAGCCCTTGCCCTGTAGCTATACTGTCCTCACTTCCTGCCACTAGACAAGAGGTCATTTTCTTTCAGTGTGACTAAAATTCTTCCCTCCTCAAATACTACTATTAAGCTTTTCAAGTTTTTAAAAACAAAACTCCAGGAAACTATCAAATCTACCTTCAGTTCAAGAACGGAAGGCAGGACTGGGAACTTAGCTCAGTGGTTAGAGTGCTTGTCTTGCAAGCACAAGGCCCTGAGTTCGATACCCAGCACCAAAAAAAAAAAAAAAAAAAAAAAAAAAAAACACAGGGCAATTCTGTTTGAAGGTGAGAAAGAAGAGAAGAGAAACAATAGAAAAGAGGGAAAAAACACTAATATAGAAAAAAAATAAATAATTCAGGCCACAAGCACATTTCAGAATTCTGAGCCTCTGGGTTTTTTTGGGGGTTTTTTGTTTGTTTGTTTCCTTACAATGAGCAAACAGCTTTCTCACATTTCTCCTATTGAGGTCTGAAGGACAAATAATGGCAGTGAATGGCCTGAACAAGTGTGTAACTCACCATTCAGGTCTCAGGAAATGGTGGCTTCTTTCACAGTCTTTGAGGCTCTGCCCACTAGGACAAGACCCTTGAGGAGAAAAAGCCAGAAGTGGATGCCATCCTTCCTTCCCTGGCACAGGGGCAGGGGCTGCGACCCATTAGTTTGGGTCACTTCTGGGCTTTATAAAGCAGGTACATTCATAAAGATCAAACGTCCCATATATTCAATTAACATTAAATGTCCTCTTAGGTGAAGCAGAAAGTCCACTGGAACGTTTAATAAAACCAGTAATGCTCCCTCAGAGCATGGAATTTTGGCAAACCATTGTCTCTTGGATGTGTTCCCCTCGGTCCCCTTCCAAGCCTTCTTTCTTGCCTATTATTCCAACACTAGTGTTCAGACTCGTCAGTTTCATCTATAACCACAACTGCCATACACCTGCTTCCTCCAACCTTTGATGACCCCATTTCCATTCTTCTGTTTTAGACATAGGACTGTATTTTGCAGCTGCCATTTGAACACTCTCAGCTGAACTTTCCACAGACATCCCACACTCATCATGTCCCATTTTAAGCTCTTCATCCTCCCCCTTCTCACGACATCGACCATGGGTGACCACGGGCCATCCTCTCTCCCGGTGAATGTTACCTCTACCTTTAGCCATCCCACGTATCTCCTTCGCTCTCATTCTTCACATCCAGTTGATTGTAAGATCCTATGTCTCAGGACATGAGCAAAATGTAGACAAATTTTCTGCCACAGCATAGCACGCATGGTCTTGAGTCCAACTCGTTGGAGTCTTTATTTCCAGCTGAAACCTCCTGAACCTGGTCTTTACAGCCTGCATTTTTATCAGCATTCTGGTCTTCTGAGCTTTGACCAGAAACTCGCATTAAGCTCGGCTTACAGCATTCTCAGGCTTCTCTAGCTTGCATCTCGAAACAGTTCCGAACTTCTCTCACAGACCAAGCGCTTCCCAACCACATCGTCAGGTATAGTCT
This sequence comes from Hystrix cristata, assembly GCA_004026905.1. NCBI lineage: Eukaryota > Metazoa > Chordata > Mammalia > Rodentia > Hystricidae > Hystrix > Hystrix cristata. Next base: position 12,782 of record PVJO010022160.1, on the reverse strand, counting down.
CAGCAGTGGCCCCTCTTGGTACCAAAAAAACTGTCTTACTTTCTCGCTGCTGAGACAAAATACTCAACACCAGCAACTTGTAGGATGAGGGGTTTATATAGGTTCGCAGTGTGGCACACCCAGCTGAATTGAGTCAGATGGTTCTGGGCGTGGAAGACCCACCTGAGGATTGTTGTTGGAATAGTAGAAGGAAAACAGGAGGGGAGGATTTCGTGTTGATTTTCCTCAGAGAAGCTTCAGCTGATTTGGGTCCTATGGCTATTGGGATGGCTATTGTTCTCTTCAGAGGAGCTCTGGTCTTTACTTTCATCTTGATCATCGTCTCCTGGCTCCAGTGCAGATCCCTCAGTCTTCTGGCACAGACCCTTCAGCCTTTTGGCACAGATTCTCTAGCCTTCAACCCCAGTCCTTGGGCTTTCTGACACAGACCCTTCAGTCCTCCATCAAGGATTCCTCTGCCTCCTAATAGGGAGTCCTATGAGACACTGCTGTGGAATCCAGTTGGATTGTTTGGATCTCTAACACGTGGACAGATCTCTTGCACTTCTCTATATTTGACTCTGTGGGCAAATATAATCTTATTTGCCCACAGTTAATCTTGTAAATTTCTGTGTCCTGCATTAAATCTGGTTTCTCTTGTAATCACTGACTAATACACACAGTATTGAAAGTTTCAGTCCTTAGTCAGCAGGCTGAAACACAGACATAACATGGTGAAACACAGCACAGCGGCCAGAAAGCGGAGAATGAAGGGAGAATCCAGGGAAGGAGAGCCACCCTTCCAGATCACACCCTCAGAGACCTGCCTCGGACTAGGCCCTACCTGTTAACAGCACGTTAGCACACTCAGTATAGTACCCTTATGACCCAATCACCTTCCAAACACTGGTGACTTTGGTGGCCGTTTTAGATCCCAACCATAACAGACAATGAGAGTATACAGCAATAGCTATAGGAATCCAGAAACATCTGACATCAAAAAAAAATGTAATTCAGAATGTTTGACATCCGATAAAAAATGACCAGGTATATAAGAATCTGAAAACTATGATCCAAAGTGAGGATTAAAATTACTGATCCAGACCAACCCTGAACTAATAGAGGTGCCAGAATTTCCAGAGACAGACAGTAACATAGTCATTATAATCTATAATACATGTGTTCAAAAAGTTAAATAGAAACAAAGGAGAGAGAGAGAAAGAATATGTGTAAGTATGCCTACGTGGATGTCAGAGGAGGGAGCCAAACTAAACTTCTATAGATGCAAACTAAAAGTATGACATGAAAAATACCATGGGTGGGATTAGGATTACACAGGACAAAACAGAAGAAAAAAAAAGTGAATTTGAATAAATAGCAACAGAAACAATCTAAAATGAAATGGGGGGGAAGAATTTTAAAATGAAATAACCAATTTTCAATGAGATTACTTCAAGAAGTTTCCAAAAGAATAGAAAGAGAGAGGGAAAAGGAAAAGTACTTGAAGAAATAATGGATAAAATTTGTCCAAATTTAATAAAACAAATAAATAAAGTCACAAATCAAGACAATCAATGAATTCTAAGAAATGTGGAAAAAAACTACCTCAAGGTATATTGTAACCAAGTTATTGACAACCAGTGATAAAGAGAACATCTTAAAAATATCCAGAAGAAAAAAATATATTAACTACAGACAAGCAGGAGAATAACAATATATTTCTTGCCAGAAACAATACAAAAAAAGTACAGTGGAGTGGTATCTTTAGAGTACCAAAAGAAAAAAAAACTATAATATAAATTTTCTATTTAGTGTAACTATCTTTAGGAAAAAAAGTAAAATCAAAACTTTACCATATATAAAAGCTGAAAGAATTAATTACAACAGGCACACATTCCATGAAATTTTGAAGGAAGATAAATGCTACCAGATAGAACTCTTTGTCTATTTTCTAAGATACAATATATGCTGAGCTATAAAACAAGCCTCAATAAACATGGAATGATAAAAGTTAAACAAAATATGTTCTCTTACCACAATAGAATTAAAGTATAAGTTAGTAACAGAAAGATATCTGAAACTTCCCCCAAGTATTTAAAACTGTATACTACACTTTTAAGCGGCCATATTCAAAATGGAAATCAAAAGAGAAATTGGAAAACATTTTGAAGTAAAGGAAAATAAAAATAAAATATAGCAAATTTTGTGGGGTGTGATGAAAGCACCATTACCGGAGATTCTTAGCAGTAAAACACCTATTTAGAAAAATGGAAAGGTCCTAAATTAATTACTTCAGTTTCCTCCTTAGATAGAAATAGACTAACTAGAAAAAGGAAAGTTTATAAAATGAAAAAAAGAAACAAGAACATATCAGAAATCAATCTCAACAACAACATAAAAAACAGAGAAAATAAAGCAAAAATGAGCTTTTTTGAGGACTGGGAAGTAGCTGAGTGGTAGAGTGCTTGCCTAGCATTTGCAAGGTCTTAGATTCAGTCCCCAACATAAAAAAAAAATTTTTTTTTGAGGATCAATAAAATTGGTAAGCCCCCAAGTTTTCCCTAGGAGAGAAGAAACAGATTGCCATTATCGTAAGTGAGAGAGATGACATGATTACAAACTGATTATAAGCAATTGTGAAAAACTTCATGTCCATGAATTTGAAAATTCAGATTAAATGGACAGATTCTTTGAAGGCAAAAACTACCAAAGCTCACCCAAGAAGAAATATAACCTGAATAAGCCCATTTCTATTAAAAGAATTTGTGAGTAAAAACTTCCCGCAAAAAAATGTTCAGGTCCAGGTGGCTTCACAGGTAAATTCTACCAAATATCAAAGGACAAAACTAATACCACTTCAGATGTAGCTCAGTGGTAGAACACTTGCCTAGCATGCACCAGCCCCTGGGTTCAATCTTCAGCACTGCCAAATAAATAAGTAAGCCAGGCATAGTGCCACATGCCTGTAATCTCAGCACTCTGGGAGGGTGAGGCAGGAGAAATCACAAGTTCTAGCCCAGCCTGGACAACTTAGTGACTTAGTGAGACCCTCTCTCAAAATCTGAAATTTTAAAATTTAAAAAATAGCTGGAAATGTGGCTCAGTACCAAGTTCAATCATCAGTGCTAATAATAATAGTAACAGTAAAATATACCACTTCAATACACACTTGCACAAAAGCAAGAAGGAAGGAATATGGCCAATTGGTTCAGTGGTATCGGCATAATCGAGGCACCAAAAACACATAAAGACATTACAAGAAAAAAACCCACAAATAAATATTCCTGAAGAACATAAGCACAAAAAATTTTATCAAATAAAATCTAAAAATATATTTTTATAAGCAAGGCCAAGAACAAATAAGCTTTATCCCATGAATGCAAGGAGGGTTTAACATTAACCAGTACAACTCAACATATTAAAAGACTAAAAAGGGTAAATCACATGAACATCTCAATGAGGAAGAAACGACATTTGATAAAATCTGACATCTATTCTTGATTTCAAAAAATAATACTAACATTAGCCAGCTGTGGTGAGCATGCCTGTAATCTTAGCTGTGGCAGGAGGATCACAAGTTTGAGGCCAGCCTGGGCAACTTAGTGAAACCCTGTCCCCTGCAAAAAGTTAAAAACCAGAGTATGCAGCTCAGTGGCAAAACCCCATGGATTCAATCCCCAGTACTGCTAAGAATAATAATAATAATTTTTAAAATTAAAAATAGAAAGGAACTTCCTCAGTTTGATAAAGGGCATTTATGATAAACTTGCAGCGTAATTCTTTATTAGCACATGTTCATAGTACATATGTTTACATTCTTTGTGGGGAGTTGGTGCATGTACATGACACATCTTAACTCCTTTCTTCATCCCCTTCCCCTTCCCTCCCTCTCCACCCATCTCTTGATCACCTTCACCTTTGAGAAAGATCCTTCTCCCTACTTCCTATTATGTATCATTTATTTTGCTCTTTATTTGTACAAGAGAAATCATGTGGTGTTTAAGCTTGTGTGTCTGATTTATTTCACTTTACACTATGGTCTCAAGGTGTATCCATTTTTGTACAAATGACTTGTTTTTCTTTATAGCACAGTAGCACTTTATTATGTGTAAATATCACATTTCTTTCTCCATTCATCTGTTGATGGACATAAAGGCCACTTGCAAGATTTAGCTAGTAGGAACTGTGCAAGGCAGCATAATTCTCAATGAAAGAGTCAACACTCAATACACAAAACAAAGCACATAAAACAAAGCAAAGATATTCTATGTCCCTAGTTTTATTCAGTGCTGTACTGGAGGTTTAATAAGCTGAGAAAATAAAAGGCATAATGATTGAAAAGAAAGATGCAAAATAAAGATGTCTTTATTCATGGGTAACCTGATAAGCTGTATTGCAGGATGGAAGATTCAGTGTATCCAAAAAAGATTCTACTTGTGTACACTAGCAAAAAACAATCAGAAACTAAAATTGAGACAGTATCATTGCATGAAAACATGAAATACTTAGGGATAAATCTGATAAAAGTTACACAGACTAGTATGCTAAGGACTATAACACATTCCTAAGAGAAACTAAGATGGAAGGATAGCCCATGTTCTTAGAAAGACTCTACATTGGTAAGATGGCTCCTCAGATTGATTGATGGATTCAACACAATCTCAACGAAAGTACCAGCAGCCTGTCTTCGAAATTGAAAAGGTGATTCTAAAAGTCATGTAGAAATACAAAGAACCTAAAATAACCGAAGTAAATCTGAAAGAATAAAAAGAATTTGGGAAAATGATGCTACTTGATTGTAAGACTTCTTATAAAATTACACCTATTTAAACAGTGTGGTATTGGTGTAAAAATAGTCAATAGATCAGAGAAACAAAATAAGGAGACCAGAAATAGATCCACACACATATGGACCACTGATTTTTCACAAAGATGCAAAGACAATTCAGTGGAGGAAGGATAGTCCTTTCCAAAGTGTTGTTGGAACAATTGCTTATCTATCTGCAAAAAGATGAAATCTGATCCATATTTCAAACCTTAATTAAATATGGAACCTAAAACTATAAAACTTGTAGGAGAAAACATCTGTGACCTTGGATTAGGCAAAGATTTCAGGACTGAGGGTGTAGCTCAGAGGAAGAGCATATGCTTAGCATGTGGGAAACCCTGGGTTCAATTCCGTCCCCTCAAAGAGATGATCTTGTAGATAAGACACCAAAAGAACAATCCACTAAAGAAAAAAATTGTAAGCTGAAGGTCAGCAAAATCAAAACTCTTTCAAAGACAAAGATAAGTCACATAATGAAGTAAAATATTTTCAAGCCACATAAGTGATTTGTATGTAGGATACATAAAGAATTTTCAAAACTCAATAAACAAGAAAACAATTTCTTTCCCCTCCCAAAATGAGCAAAAGATTGAACGAGCATTTCACTAAAGAAAGTACATGAATGGCAAATAACCACATGAGAAGATATTCAAATCATATTAAAACCATGATTAAATAATATTGCACATCTACTAGAATGTCTAAAATCAAAAAGAATGACCATACCAAGTATCCACAGGAGGTGGAGCAAGTGGAATCCTCATACACTACTGGTAAGAATGTAGATCTGTACACTTCTTTAGGAAATAGTTTGGAAGTTTTGGGGTTTTTTTGTAAGTTAAACATACACCGACTATATGACCTACTCGTTCTATTCCCAAGTATTTACCCAAGAGAAATTAAAGCATATTTCCTTACAGAGATTTGAACATGAATGTTCGTAACACTTTTAATTGTAATGGCCAACACCTAGAAGCTAAATGTCTATCATATTAGAACAGGTAAACAAATTTCAGTACTGTATGTCCATATTTTGGAGTACTTACTACTCAGCAATAAAAAGAATAAGTTATTATATTCACAGTAACAGATAAATTTTTAAATCAGCATAATAAGTAAAAGACACTAATAAAAAGGAGTATACATTATGATTCTATTCACATGCTAGTCTCAAGAATACAAACCTTTACGTTGCTCACTGTCATAAGCAAAAGGTACAGTTAACTGTGGTCTGTAAGCTTGTGTAATTGCCTGTGAGTTTGTGTAATTTTGGATAAATTTTAATAAAAATCTAAAAAAAAGAATATAAACCAGTTAAGTCTTGGAAACAACCTAAATGCCCAACAACTAATGAATGGCTAAAGAAGATGTGGTTTTTCTACACAATGGAGTACTACACTGACATAAAAAAGGATAAGCTAGAGACATTTTTAGGTAAATGGATGTACCTTAAGAACATACTCTTAAGCAAAATAAATCAGACACTCATGAGTACACATCAAATTGTTTCTCTGATATGAGTAACCATAAGGGTAAATAAGGTCGGAGAGGTGTAATAGATATTATATAAAATGAAAATAATATTGAAAAGTGAGGAGAACTAGAAAGGGGGAAGGGGGAAAAGAAAGAAGGGAAAAAGGAAAGAAAGAGGAAAGGGAAAAAATGGGAAAATATAAATAAACCTGCTGTAAATAAATAGGGAAGGGGGAGCAGAAGGGCAGGGTGGGGAAGAGGGGGGAAAACCAAGATACATCATGTACAGGTACAAAATAACCACGATGAATGTGACCATTATGTATACAATGTACCAATACATGCTCTTGGTTAAAAATATATATATATAAACCAATCTACAATGACATAGCGAATCAGTGGTTTCCTATGGATAAAGGAACGGGAAAGAAGAGAGGTGAGGGATTACAATGAAGAGTGAGGGGCTAGGGATTTAGCTCAGTGGTCAGAGTGCCTGCCTACAATGAAGAACCAGGAAACTTGTGTGGGCAATAGATACGTTCACTATCTTGATTTTGGTGACAATCTCACAGATAAATACAAATATCAAAATTTATGAAATTAGATATTCCAATGATGTGCCATTTACTGTGTGTGGATTGTTCTTCATTAAAGCTGTAAAAATAATAAACATATACATTGTAAGTGTTTTAAAGCTGCCCCGCAGGAGATCTCTCCATGCCCCACCCCTGCCTGCAGCATGGAACACAGGCTACATGCTGGCGTAGAAGGCGGGTTCCACTCCTCTCCCCACTGCCTTCTAGCAGACTCACCTCAAAGGAACAGAAAGTCTCCGACTCCTACCTTTGCACCCGCCCTCTGTCCTTCCCCAGGTGTGACTCCAGCTGCATCTCCACCAAGGCTTATCAGCTGTCCCCCAGCAACAGCTGGAGTCTGCAGTGGAAACCTCCCTTCTCCTGCCTCAGACTTTCCTCTTGTCCCTCCTAGGAGATTGAAACAGTTTGGTTCCCACTTAACCTTTCTGCTTGCATTGAGGAGTTTGTCACACGTGCTAATGAACAGCTTGAACAGCGGCTGAGGTGGCAGACCCAAAGCCAAGAGGCTGGGGTGGCCGCTAACGAATTTTTCCTGGCTGCTGTGCTGATACGATGGAAACAAACAAGTGAGTGGGGGCTCGCCTGTCTCCTGGCCTCCTGTCTCCCTGGCTGGCTTAGTCCCTGGACCCGTGCGCTGCTGCGGACTCCTCAGCTGGGGCTACAGCAGAGAAGGAGGCTTGGTGAGCAGCAAGTGTGGCAGGATCCACCTCCTGCCTGGTCTCCCCGCAGGACCCAAGCTGAGGCATGTCCAGGTCCAGATCAGGGAAGAACAGAGCAAGCAAGTCTTGAAGTTCCTTGAGGGACTCAACAGTCCAAGGCCAATTTCTTCCCCTTTCTTTATTCTTGGTGATTCTTTTTTTCCTTTTTATTGAAGTAGTTCATACATATTGTAGAGAATTCTGGGGAAAAGAAAGAAAGAAAGAAAGAAAGAAAGAAAGAAAGAAAGAAAGAAAGAAAGAAAGAAAGAAAGAAAGAAAGAAAGAAAGAAAGAAAGAAAGAAACTAAACCACAAGCAATCCCACTCTCAGGACCCATCCTGTCTCTCACGAGCTATGTCTCAATAAATCCTTTTTTTTGTTTGTTTTTAGAAACTTTCAAATACGTATTAGCCCTATGGCTATACTTTTTATTTTTTAAAATTCATTTTATTGGTACACTTTTGATATACATAATGATCACATTCATTGTAGGGAATTTGTACCTGTACATAATGTATCTTGTTTCTTTTTTCCCCCATTGGCCTCCCCTACTTCAACCCCTTTTCCCCTCCTTATTTACAAAAGCTTTGTTTCCACTTTTTGCCTTCTCTCTTTTTTTTTTTTCCTTTTCCCTTCCTTCTCTCCCCCATCCCCTTCTTTGTTTCACTTCCCAGTTGAACATGTTCTTCCTACTTCCCAGTATCGATCGTCCATGTCTGTCTTTATTTGTGCTTTTGGTTTCCCATACAAGAGAAACAATATAATATTTATACAGGTGTAGCTGACTTATTTCACTTAAGAGTACGGTCTCAAGGTGCATCCATTTAACTAAAAATGTCTCAAGTTTATCCTTCTTGATGGCAGAGTAGTATCATTGTACATAAAAACCACATTTTCTTTATCTATTCATCTGTTGATAGGCATCTGGGCTGATTCCAAGATTTAGCTGTTACAAATTGTGCTGCTATAAACATGGGTGTGCATATATCGCTGTGCATGACACTTTTAACTCTTTCAGGAAGATACCGAGAAGGGAAATAGCTGGGTCAATGGAATCTGTAGTTTCAGTTTTTTGAGAATCTCCATACTAATTTACATATTGGTTGTACCAATTTATACTCCCACCAGCAGCAGAGAAGGGTTCCTTTTTCCCCACAGCCTTGCCAGCACTTGAGATGAAATCTCAGTATTGTTTTAATTTGCATCTCTAAAATGACCAGTGATGTTGAAAATTTTTCATATATTTATTTGCTGTTTGTACTTCTTCATCTGAAAAGTGTCAATTCATTTCAGATGCCCATTTTTAGATTGGGTCTTTCAATTTGGGGCATCTGATTTTTTTTTTTTTATAAATAGTTCAGCTGAGTTCTCACCAAAATTTTTATTAAGTTTGTTTATTAAAAATAAACAAGATGAGAGGCTGGCTTTTTGGATGGTAACACAGAGAGGTACCAGTTGAAAAGCCATGAACACTTTAGGTTTCTTGCTAATAATTTTTGTATGCAACATTTCTTTTTTTAAATTTTATTTTAATGGTACATTTTAGATGTACATAGTGATAACATTCATCATAGGGGATTTGTACCTGTACATGATATATCTTGTTGCTTTTTTTTTTTCCCCATTCCTCTCTCCTCCATTCACCCCCTGCTCCCTCCCTATTTACAAAGGCTTCGTTTCCATTTTTTCCTTCCATTTCTTATTTCTCTTGTCCCTCTGTTCCTTTCCCCCTCCCCCTCCCTTGTTCCCTTTCCCATTTGGACATTTTCTTCCCTTGCCCAATATGATACAGTTTAGTCTTTATTTATACTTTCAGTTTCTCACACCAGAGAAACAGTGCAGTATTTAATCATGTGTGTCTGATTTATTTCACTTAAGAGTATGGTTTCAAAATGCATCCATTTACCTAGAAATATCTCAAGCTTATCATTCTTTATGGCAGAGTAGTAGTACTCCATTGTATTTTTTTCAATGTACTCCATTTTTTTTTAAATCCCTTGATATATTCTAGATATTAGTCCTTTGAGGAGTAGCTGGTAAAAAATTTTTTCCCATTCTGTAGGTTGTCTCTTCACTCTGTTCATAGTTTCTTTTGCTGTACAAAAGATTTTTAGTATGATGACATCCCAGTTGCTGATTCTTTATAATATTTCCTGTGTGATCAGGGTTTTGCTCATAAACTCTTTGCCTACATTTATATCTTCAAGAGTTTCACCTATTTCATCTTCCAGCATTTTAAGTGTTTCTGTTTTAGTATTTAGATCTTTGATCCATTTCGATTTTAGTTTATTGCATGGTGAGAGATATGTACCTAGGTTTAATCTTCAGCATGTGGAAAGCCAGTTTTCCCAGCACTGTTTATTAAAGAGGCTGTCTTTATTCCAGTATAGATATTTGGCCCTTTGTCAAGTATAAGGTGGCTGAGTGCGTATGGAGTTGTTTCTGAGTCTTCTATTCTGTTCTCTTGACCTTCGGGTCTGTTTTTTTGCCGGTAGTATACTGTTTTTATCATGGAAGCTTTGTAATATAATTTCAGGTCAGGAATTGTGATACATCCCTGCCTTGCCTTTGTTGCCCAGAATTGCTTTTGCTATTCTAGGTCTCTTCGGGTCCCAAATTAATTTTAGGATTGTTTTCTCCGGTTCTGTAAGGTATACTATTGGTATTTTGATCAGGATTGCATTACAAGTTTTAGAAGTGTGGCCATTTGTACTATATTGGTTCTGCCTATCCAAGAACAAGGAATAGCTTTCCATTTTCTGATATCCTCTTTGATCTTCTTTTTCAGAGTACTGTACTTTTCAATGTAAAGGTCTTTTACTTCCTTCATTAGCTTGATTCCTGAGTATTTCATTCTTCTTGGTGCTATTGTGAAAGGTGTTTGCTCCCTAATTTCTCTGTCAGTGAGTTTGTTATTTGTGTACAGGAATACTATTGATTTTTGAACGTTGACTTTGTATCCTGCTACACTACTGAATTTGGTTAAGATTGGCTAGGAGTCTGTCTATTTTATTTATTCCTTCAAAGAACCAGCTCTTTGATTCATTGATTCTTTTTATTGTTTTTTTAGTCTCAATTTCATTGATTGCTTCTCTGGTCTTTTTGATTGCCTTCCTTGTACAAGCTCTGAATTTGGATTGTCCTTGTTTTTCTAAGACCTTAAGATGCTTTATTAGGTTATTTATTTGGGCTTATTCTGTTTTTCTGATGTGGGCATTCACAGGTATAAACTTCCTCATAAGACTGCTTCATTGTATCCCGTACATTCTGGTATGTTGTACTGGTATTACCATTTAATTCTAGGAACTGTCTTATTTCTTCCTTAATTTCCTCTGTCACCCACTGATTATTCAAGAGCATGTTGTTTAATTTCCATAATTTCTGTGGTTTCTTTTGCTATTGATTTCTAGTTTTATTGCACTATGATCTGATAATATGCATGGTAAATTTTTTATTTTTTGCATTTACCTAAGGCATGTTTTATCAGTTAGTATGTGGTCTTTTTTGAAAAAAGTACCATGTGCTGCCTAAAAGAATGTGTATTCTTTTGTTGTTGAGACATTCTGTATGTCTATAAATCCATTTGTTCAAAGTTTGGGTTCAGTTCTGATATTTCTTTGTTGATTTTTTTTTCTTTTATTTTTTTTGTTGGTGCTGCGGATTGAACTCAGGCCCTTGTGCTTGCAAGGCAAGCACTTAAACCACTGAGCTAAATCCCCAGCCCCAATTTTTTTGTTTAGTTGATCTATTTGTGATAGCGGGTATTGGGGTCCCCCCATTATAACTGTATTGCTGTGTACCTGCTTTTTAAAGTCTGTTAGTGTTTGTTTTATGAATTTGTGTGCACCATGGTTTGGTGAACATATGTTTATAATTGTTATCTTTTCCTGCTGAATAGTTCTATTAAACAAGATGTACTGTCCTTCTTTGCCTCTTTTAATCAGCTTTGACTTAAAATCCACTTTGTCTGAAAATAGGTTAGCTACTCCTGCTTGTTTTCATGTTTTCATTTCAAGGAATAATGTTTTCCATGCTTTGATTTTTAGTCTATACATTTGTTTTTGTGTTAAATGTGTTTCTTGTATATAGCATACCATTATTTTTTGTTTCTTAATCCATTTTGATTGGTGAATCGAGTTCATTTGCAATGATAAGCATTGACATTCTTGTTGTATTATTTACTTGTTGCTATTTTGCCTTCTTTCCCTTCCAATTTATTGCTAGCCCAACCTGATGCATTCATTTTCTAGGACCTTTTGGCACTGTTGACTTCATTGTCTCCTTCTAGGCCATCCATGAGAATTTTTTGGAGTGTTAGTTTGATGGTCATTAATTTTTTTAGGTTCTCTTTATCATGAAGATATCTTATTTCTCCATCAGTTTTGAAACATAATTTTGCAGGATGTATCAGTCTGAGTTGAAAGTTGTTTTCTTTTAGAGCTTAAAACACTCCGTTTCAAGCTCTCCTTGCCTTTAAACTTTGTATTGGTTAGTCTGTTGTCATACTTATGGGTTTGCTTCATTAGGTGATTCGTTGATTTTCTCTAGCAGCCTTTAAGAGGCTGTTCTTGTGTTGGATTTCTGTTATTTTAATTATTGTGTCATGTGGAGTGGTGTTTTCTGATCTTGGCTATTCTATATGTGCCTTTTGTCTGTGTGTTAAATTCTTTTCCCATGTCTGGAAAGTGTTCTGCTATTACTTCTATAAACAGGCTTTTTACGCCCTTTGTGCTATCTTCTGATTTTTCATTATTCCAACTACTCTTGTATTAGTCTTCTTTGAGTCATCTAGCAGTTATTGGATCAGTTTTTCATGTTCCCTTGTTGCTTTTAAGGTACTGCTCACTAACTGGTTATTAACAACAGCTCTGTCCTCTAGATATGACACTCTAGCCACAGCCCTGTCCTCTAGATATGTTTAGCAACATGGGTTGCTTCTGCTGCCTGTGCTTTTGTTTGTATTTTTAATCTCCTTGATCCCATTCATTTCTATGCTGGGCATTCATGTTTTGCATCTCTTCAACTCTTCTAGATTTTTGTGGGTCTTCTCTAGACTTGCTGACCGTTCGTTTTATTGGGGTCATTATCTGAGTAGTTTTAGCTTCTTTAAATTAGCCAAGCACTGTATTGAACTGTTTTACTTTCATGGAGACTCTCTCAGACCTTTCTGCTGGGTGGCTTTTGAGTTCCTCTCCCTTGAGGTTCCCT
>PVJO010022159.1:0-28566 GCA_004026905.1 Hystrix cristata | reverse complement strand
GAGAGAGAGAGAGAGAGAGAGAGAGAAGGAGAGAAGGAGAGAAGGAGAGAGAGAGAGAGAGAGAGAGGGAGGGAGACAGAGAATGAATGGGAGACTCTGCCTTCCGCGGAGTAAGCACAGGGGTTACACAGAAACCCCTCACCGGACGCCTTGACCACCGCGGCCTCCCTCTCGGCGTCCCCGCCGCGGGCACCGCGGAGCCACGCCGCACACAGCGCATGGACGCCGCACTTCCTGTCCAGGGTGCAACTTTGCAGAGGATCTGCGTGGTCAGGTTCCCTCTCCAGGAGATGGCGATTGCGGTCCCGTGGGGACGGCACGGGACTCAAAACCCGGGAGGGAGGAGGTCTTGGTGCCCGAGCCCAGCCACTCCAAATCCGCCCGAGCACCAGCCGCTGGGCCCCGCGGAAGGCGAACTCCCCGGCGCACGCGGCCCCACCCCCCGCCCCTCCTCGCCGCAAAGGTCGAGGCGCGCAGGCGCGGTGGCGCGCGCACGAGGGCGCGAGCGTGGGGGTGGGGATGGGGGGGCGGGGCGCGGGTGCTCTATAAATAGGGCCTGAGGGGGCGGTCCTCAAGCATCTCGGCGCTGCTGCTCGGTCGGCGCGGTTTTCTTCCACTGTCTCCTCCCTGCGCGAGCTTTGCTCTTTCTGTGGCGGCAGCGGCGGGGCGCTGGGGCGAGCGGCGGCGGGCTCCATGGAGAGCGGCGGACGCCGGGCCAGCGGCGGCGCTTCCGTCCCGGCACCCGGGCTGCAGTGACCCGCGCCCTCTCCGCGTCCGAGCGGCCGCCGGCCCCGGGCTGCCCGGCCTCGCCGCCCCTCGCGCGCCGCCGCTCCGACTCGCCTTCGCCCCGCTGCCCGGCGTGGTGGCGGCGGCCGCCGGCGCCCGCCTCTATGATGAAGTTCAAGCCCAACCAGACGCGGACCTACGACCGCGAGGGCTTCAAGAAGCGGGCGGCCTGCCTGTGCTTCCGCAGCGAGCAGGAGGACGAGGTGAGGCGCGCGAGCAGGAGACAAAGGAGGAGGGTCGGGCCGGGAGGGTCGCGCCGCGGGCCGCACCGTCTCCGCGCCGGAGGGGCCGACATGGCGCGCGTGCAGCCGGCCGCCGCCTTCCCCGTCCGTTCCGGCGCCGGCGGTTTCGGACCCCACCGGGCTCGGCGAGCAGCGAGCGGCCCCGGCCGCCGGCGGACGCCCTTCCGCCGCGTGCTGCTGCTTCCCTTTTACGTGGACCCGCGAACTCGGGCAGCTGGCGTAGTGTTGCATTTCAGACACATCTCCGTGAAAGTTCTCCAACTGCCGAAAGGTGATGAAAGATGAACGATGCCACAAGGGGTAGAATGGACGAGATAGGGGCACGGTTGCCATTTTCAGCCAGGACCCGAGCGCTTGGCACCGTTCTCGGGGCTGCTTTGCTAGCGGACATCTGGAAAGGAACAGTCCTTGTTCTGAGAGTTGGCGGTCGGTCAGCGTGCTCTCATTTATCAGTCCGCTTCGGGTTGCTAGTGAGACCCCAGGGTGTCTCTAGAGAGCGGTCTTTACTCCTCAGTTACATTAAAATTTTTTTTCAGTTACACTAATTTACAAATGGCTCACGGTTTTAAATTTACTTAGTGTAGTTATTTGGTAGCTGAAATCTTTTAGCATTGCCATGCATAATAAAATGATAGGGAAGAAGTTAATACTCTGACTTATTCCGTAACCAGATGTGTCCAGTAAAGTAGCAGGCTAAAGCTGGAGATGGGAATTTAATGGCTTCCTTATTGCTAGTCGCTGTAGTTATGACATAGTATACACTCAGTAGCTTAGTTCTAAAATCACGTGCTTGAAAATTACCCTTTGAAAACTCTGTTGGCCTTTATTTTAAAAAAAAAAGCAAACACTTAAGCACTTAGATCGGTTGATCATTACTCATTCCAAGGCTGTTTTAGTGTTAAATCTAAATCCTGAAGAAGTTTCCAGAAAAATAGTGGCTTTGAGATGGATGGGTCTACTTAGGGGAGATAGAAACCACAGGGGAAAAGGTTTTTAACATTTACGAAGTGAACAAAGTAAACAAGCATTAAATGCATTCTACCGAAAAAAAAAGATTTATTAAGAGTCTTTGAAGGGGGCTGGGGATTTAGCTCAGAGGTTAAAGTGCTTGCCTTGAAAGCACAGGGCCCTGGGTTCGATCCCCAGCACAAAAAACAAAACAAAACAAAAAAAGAGTCTTTGAAGGAAGGGCTGTGTCCTTAGTTGAGAGTTTACAGTGTGCTAGGTACAGCCAGAGGAAAGGTGTTGTATTTAATCCTTTAACGCTTGGAAGTAGTGCTGGCCTGTTTTATAGGAGAGACAGTGCAGAGTGTAAACATGGTGCCCGGGTTGCCCAGGCAGTGGAATCGTCAGAACCCAGAGTCCAGTCCGTACTTCCTGGTGCTGAGCTCCTGGCACTACCCATGGCGATGGGATGCTCACCGATTGTTGAATGAGTGAATTTTTGTGAGGCTTGAGCTTCAAAGCCTTTTTGAAAGTGTTACCTTTGAAGTCCTGCCATAATGTGAATTTGGAAGTTCATGCTTTGTGAACATGTAAGTCTCTGGGGGAAAAATAAGACAGATGCGAGTTACTGGGAGGAAACTGAAATAATCCATATTGTGTATATGGCAAAACAAATCTAACAAGAGCTTCAGGAATTACTTTAGCAGATAAATGGATTGTTCTGTGTGGCAATTATTCTGCCTGGAGGCTGTGGGTGTAGCTCAGTGGTAGAGCCCTGGCAAAATTTGAAGACCTTGGGTTTGATCCCTAACCATCAAAACAAAAAGCCAGGAAGTTGTTTCTACTGTAAAATAACTACTAAGCACACAGGAGACTAGTGCCATTAGATTAAATGAAGAAACAAGATTTTGAGGATATATTAGAGAAATCCATTATGTAAAGCTCTAAACCTGTGACCTGTAGGTTGAGAAACAAAGTGAATCAGTTTATCAGCTCATTGTAGGATATGCTTTGCGAGAAGACTCCAGAATCCTGAGAAAAATGCACAGCCAACTTTAACATCTGGTTTAGCTCTTAAGAATCATCTTTTCTGTGGCTGTGTATAGTCCAGTCTCTTTCTGTACTATATAATCACAGCATAAACGCTTAGCAAAACAGTAAGATGTCCAGGGAAGCTATGGATTTGCTTCCACTCTGTTGAAATTACATTGTTAGTTTTCCAAGGGTAGGATACAAACCAGTTTAAACCCACCTCTTTAGCTCATGGGTGGGAAATGTTTGTTCTGAGTTAAGAACACAGATCCTGGTTGGGACGTTTTAGATGCACAGTATTTTGACGATGAGTGCAAATTAAAATACAAAAATAATTGCTGTTTGTCCTCAAATAACTCCTGGTTAATCTGGTCTCCCCTTGCTGAAGGAACGCGTTCTCAGTAAGTCCTAAGTCCTTAATTTTAGGAAGGTAGTTCTAGGAAAGGAAGTTGTAACAGCAGTCTTGTCCTTTCTTTTGGGTGGCTTTATATTTCCGGTCTTAAGCTTTTTCTGCCCTGCAGGGTATATATGTGTTAGCATTTGCATAGGAAGAAATTAGCAGGAGGAACTTGTCCCAAGGTCACAGAAGCCTTTTGAGCCTGAGGTTTTTATTTCCAAGTCTTCTGTTTATTTGACCAACCATTCCAGATGATTATTTCTGTGGGGAACCACTCATTTTTGATAGTTGAGTTTCCAGAAAAGCCCACAAGTTACTAACCCCTATAGTAACAGGGGTACTGTGCTTGCGTAGTGGAAGATGACAGTCCCTTACAAATGTAACTAGAAATCGGTTGCATTGACAATATTTGCATACATGAGAGTCTGAACAGTAGATGCAAAGATGGAGTCTCAGCTCTGTAGGAACATATTCTATAGTGGAGGTTATGACTGATAGAAAAGAAAGCACAGTAAGATAAAAGTGCTTCAGGTGCTCTGAGGTTCAAATCCAGCGTAGATCATTTGGAATTGGATTTTGGTGAGTGGGAAAGAGAGACTAAGCATTCCAGGTAGAGCAAGACACGGGCTGTGGTCTAGTGGGCTGCAGTTTAGGACAGCATCAAACAACGAAGTTAAAAGCCAGAGCACCTTACATGTAACACCAAGGACTTGGTAGGAAAGGAACTCAGTTTTGAACAGAGGACCTTTGGGGTTTAGATGCAGTTAAGCTTGAGAGTGATCTGGCAGCAAAATGGGATAGATTGCCAAGGGGAGAAATAGAAATGACTCGATCCTGAGTGGAATCTAGGCACAGGAACAGGAGAGGGGCATTAACAGATCAGCCCTAAGAACTGACTCCACTCTACCATTGGATTTATTGCTCTCATTAGCGCTAATTGGGTCCAGAGTCATGGGCTGACTCTTCTGCAAGTGGTCTGCTGTAATGCTGAGTATATACTCCTGGGGAATCTGAGTTCTGCAAGATCGCAGTAAAACCAGGAGTTGGTGTGCAAAGATAGAGCCAGAAAACTAAACCTGCAACCAGAACTCTCAATAAATAGCAACAATCTTAATCAGAAATATTACTACAGTTAAATTGCCATTAGCATCTTCACACTTTTTTGCAGAACTGAGGGTTGAACCCAGGGCTTTCCCACTGAGCTACTTCCCTAACCCCCCCCCCCCCCCCGTAAGACCAGGGTCTCACTGAATCACTGAGTTACCCAGGCTGGGCTCAAACTTCGAATCCTACTGCCTTAGCCTTTCCCAGAGTGCTTGCTGGGATTACAGGTATATGTGCCACCACTCCTCGCTCCACTCCTTTTAAAATATTTTGAGGTTGAGTACCACCAGGTTGCCTAGACTGAACCAAAATTTGTGATCCTCCAGCTGTAGCCTTCCAAAGTACTGGAATTGCAGGCATATACCACGACTCCCACTGTATCTTTATTTACACAGGTTTAAGTCACTCCACCCTTTTCATATGTATAGTCCGGGGCTCATGTCCTCAAAATCATTGGAGATTATTTTCTTCAGGTAGAGGCACTTTCATCAAAACTAAATACTATGAAAAGGTAACATTTTTTTAAACACAGGCAAGTGTCAATAGTTGGAGGCCTACAGCTCTCCAAGACCTTAAGGGCAGCCTCTTTGGCCATAACTAGCCACTTTGTTCAAGGGAAGGCACTTCTGTAGAATTTGCATTTGTTTTTTTCCTTAGGGTCTTAGTAAATGATTAAGGCTTTCTTACTGTGAAAAAGCTTACCCTTTCATTTCAGAACACTGCTGGAAAGCAGCTAATCACCCTAGCACTTTCCCACTAGTTTGAACTACCAGGGTACTTCTACAACTGTCCGACCTTGGGCAACTTAGGAGAAGCATAGTTTAGGAGAAGGAACCATTATTTCTGTGCCTCAGCAGTCCAAAAGGTAGTTCTAATTTTCCTAGGTAGCAAGTGTGTATCGTAACTATTGTAACCTACAGTCTTGAAAGTGGCTGTGTTTTTGCATTGTGGATGTTCCTTGATCTGCTCTGGCCTACTTTTGGTGAAATTCCTTTGAAACTGTTAATGGTAGTAGAATTAGGTTAACTCATACTTTTAGTCATTCATGATATCCTGATTCCTGGTAATGTAGGAAGAAGGGACTACCACCCCCAAACTCCTCCTAAATAACTGCAGTCCACACAATATAATCTTTCGTTCTTAGATTTAAGGGCTCACTTAAGCTCCCCCACCAACCGTGGAACAGAAGTGGTGATATGTGGTGGTTAGTCGTTTCCAGAGGGAGGCCGTGATGACCACTAGCAGTTTTAAGGGTAAAAGCTGAAACAGATGGCAATTTAGGGCCACTTGGTAGAGGATTAACCAGCGCATGTACTCCCAGCCTCTAAAGGCGTCATCACTGTTAGTTAGACCTAGCCTGCACTTTTGTTCAGTGTACTCTTTCTTACACATCCCCAGTCAGTCAAGAGGAGCTGTTGGGTGATACAGGCACAGAATCAGTACTGGAAATGATTCCAATTCACACATCATCAGCCTTCATTCCATAAGATTCAAGGCTGCTTTCAAGTTGACTGCTGTCACTCACTACACTGACACCATAGATACTCCTGCTGTAAATACTCGTGCTAAAAACAGTACCTAGGAAGAAGACAGGTGTGAGAAATGACTGTCCAGTAACACTAGGAGAAGGGTGTTTTATTCTGATCATTGTGCGGTGCCTGGTGAGAAGATCAGGCAGCAGGCATGTGGTGAGAGTGTTGTGTGGAGGTAGTCAGGGTGAATCACATGGAGAGAAATGCCTTTATTTTCTACCACTCTGCCAGCCTTGGCTTTTGGGGTTTATGTGATTCTAGTGTGGTTCTGCAACTTAGGGTGAATAAATTCTTTCTTATAAACCCTTGCTTTGGCTTCATCACTGGCTTAGGTGGAAGGCTTCATTCATGTCTGTTTTCGTCTCTGTCGTCACACATTAGTGACCTGACCAGCTGCTGCCTTAGTGGATACCGCAAAGGAATTAAAAACCTGTGAATGAGGCTTGGGATTTAGCTCAGTGATTAGAGTGCTTGCCTTGCAAGCACAAGGTCCTGAGTTCGATTCCCAGTACCACAAAAAAAAAAAAAAAAACAAACCTGTGAATGACCATGTGTGGCTCTGTTATCTTCTTACCGAATGAACCTTTCTAACTCCATCAGTAGCACTTTTAGAACATTAATTATTAGCATGCTAGCTATCTTTCCATCTTGTAGATCAGGGGATGTCATGAAAATGTTTATTTAGATGCCCGTTAGTATGCTTTGGAGGATATCAAATAATAATGCTTTATGATACAGTTCTGTAGATTTAGTCTTCTCTTGTTATAGGAAGGGCCTAAAGAATAGCTATGCATGTTCCAAAATTAGTCTGCATTAATTGCTGGGCATCGTGGCACGTGCCTGTAATCCCAGCACATGGGAGGCTGAGACAGGAGGACTGCTGTGAGTTTGAGGGCAGCCTGAACTACATAGCCAGACCCTGTCTCAAAAAAAAAAAGTGCACACAATTGCCAGAAAACCCAGTATTATGCTTTGCTGCTGTCGAACTTAGGTAAATGGCTTCACAAAGCAATTTTGAAAATCCATTACAACAAACTGAGACTTGATTTTAGATTTCCATATGTGTAGAAGACATTTAATAGTTCAGTTTACCCATAGACATTTGGTAAATGAATAATTTGAGGGTGTGAATTTTATTCCTAGTTAAAAAAAATCATTGCTCAGTAGTAGGATCTCAGAAGTTCGTGTAAGAAGCAGTATCACTTGTTAACTATATACCAAGCCATCTTCATCAATCTCAGTTTTTTTGTTTTATATTTTGTTTGTTTGTTTTTTGAGACAACATCTCACTATATAGTTCCAGCTGGCTTTGAACTCAGAATGTAGTCTAGGCTGACCTAAAACTCAGCCGTCCTTCTGCCTAGCCTCCCAACGGCTGGGATTACAGGCATGTGTTACCCCACACCCGGCCATCAATCTCAACTTCTTTGGAGGAGGTTGGGGATCGAACTCAGGGCCCTGCACTTGCTAGGCAAGCACACTACCACTTGAGTTAAATCCCCAACCTCAATCCCAACTTTTGTGGAAGACTAAATTTATAGTAGCAAAGATGCGCTTCTCTCCACTGTTGGTGGGAATGTAGACTGGTGCAACTGCTATGGAAATCAGTGTGGAGATTCCTCAGGGAACTAAGACTAGAGGTTCCATTTGACCCAGCTATTCCACTTCTTGGTATCTTCCCGAAAGAATTAAAAGCATCATACTGCAGCAATAAATGCACACCCATGTTTATAGCAGCACGGTTTATAATAGCTAAATCTTGGAAACAGCCCAAATGCCCATCAACAGCGGAATGGATAAAGAAATTGTGGGGTTTTTTTTATATACACTGGAGTACTACTCTGCCATAAAGAAAGATATGCTTTAGATGTTTGTTCCTAGGTTAATGGATGCATCTTGAGACCATATTCTTAAGTGAAATAAATCAGACACACGTTTAAATAGCACATTGTTTCTCTGGTGTGAGAAACTGAAAGTGTAAATAAAGACTAAAATGTATTACATTGGGAAAGGGAAGAAAATGTCCAAATGGGAAAGGGAACAAGGGGGAAAGGAACAGAGGGACAAAAGAAATAAGAAATGGAAGGAAAAAATGGAAACAAAGCTTTTGTAAGTAAGGAGGGAGGAGAATTGGAGGAAAGGGAGGGGAATGGGGAAAAAAAGCAAGGTATATCAGGTACAGGTACAAATCCCCTATGATGAATGTTATCACTATGTACATCTAAAATGTACCCTTAAAATAAATTTAAAAAATATTTTTTTAAAATGATGTCCTGTCTCTAATTGCCTAATGCAACTAGGAAGGTATAGTTTATGACATCACATCTTTTGTTTTAAACTCGACTAGAAGAACATCAGTAAGTGATAATAAAAGTCTAACTTACATTGGCCTCAAAAGCAGTGCTGAATAGACTCTAGAATTCTTAAAGCTGAATATTTATTTATTTATTTATTTATTTATTTGTTGTTTTCTGAGAGGGTCTCACTGTGTAGTCCAGGCTAGCCTCAAACTTGCAGTAATCCTGCCTCAGCCACCCCCAAGTGCTGAGATTACAGAGGTGTGCCACCATGCTTAGCAAACCTAAATTTCTTTAGTAGTTTAAAAAAAAAAACATAGTCCAAGCTCTGGGCATGGTGGCACACACCTGTAATCCCAGAATTTGGGAGGCTGAGGCAGGAGGATCGCTGCGAGCTCAAGGCCAGCCTGCACTAAATAGCGAGGCCCTGTCTCAAAAAAAAAAAAAAAAAAAAAAAAAAAAAAAAAAAAAAAAGCCCAGAAAAATCTAGGTTTATGAAAGAAATTCCAGGTGATGTCAACAGAAAGTCTTCTTATGTCTTGCTGTTTTTGCAGTGCTGGACACTGAACCCAGGGTGTGGTAGACGAGCCCGCTAACCCTGAGCTTTGCTTTCACCCCTTTTTATTTTGAGATGGTCTCACTGAGTTGCCAGGCTGGCCTTGAGTCTCTGATCCTCCTGCCACAGCTTCCTGGTAGATTACAGGTGGGCATCTGATTTCTCCCTGGTTCAGAGCTGCAGGCGGGCTAGTGTGTCTCACCACTCCCACCCAGCTGCCTGTAATCCCAGGCTTTTTAACTTGGTGAAACCTTTTTCTAGAAAGAGAAATGGTCTCACTACAAACTACAAAGTGATGTATAAATGTAAATTTGGCTTCCATATTTGTAATCTCAAAACCTTCTGAAATAAGGCAGGTGTGAAGGTGCTTGGGGATTAAGTGGGATGTATTTAGCAAGTACTGAGAAATTCTTACCTGTTCATCTTAATGTAAATCCCCTGCCTAAAAAGTCAGTATCCTCTCTAGCCTACTTAATCTGAAGTTAGGTCAATTTTTTTAATCATTTGTATTGGTCTAGTGCTAGGGATGGTTTGTTCTTCCACAGCCTGTTGTCATGCTCCTGGCAAACCTCAGTGAATTTATAGAATTGTTTTGCTGACCCCATTAACTGGCCTCCGATCTCAGCTGGGTGTGGAAGCATAGGTCTGTAAACCCAGCACACTGGGAGGCTGAAGCAGGATTGCAAATTCAAGCCCAACATGGGCAATTCAAAAAAAAGGGGGGGGGGATGTAGCTTGGTGTGAAGGCCCCTGGGTTCAGTGTCTAGTACCACAAAACAAAACTTTGTCTTGTCCATTTTATTCTGAGGCTTAGAGAGGCTTTCTTACCAGCCCTGGTCTCTGTGCTCATGCTGTTGATTTGTTTGCATCCTTGCAGGCCTAGTCCTATCATTTGCTTGTCTATGAGTGTACCTCTCAGTTGTTGCTCCTAATCACCTTTTCTCCCACCCCCAAACCTGGCCTCACTCTCATTTGAACGCTAATGGAACATTCAACCTGAGTGGGCAGGCATTTAAGATACACTGGTTTTCAAATCTATGCCACCATATCTGTATCAGATCTCTTTTAAGTTAGTAGTTTGGTCATTTTTAATACCATACATATTACGTACTCATTTCAATTGATAATTTTTTTGGGAAAACACATTTGAAGTTGATGGTTTGATCAGATTGAATCTTTTTGGGATATCAGGGCTCTGGGCAATAAGTCATTAGGCCAAATCCCAAAGGGATATGCCTTTATGGAGCCATAGATCTGTGGTGTCCAGTAGTAGATAACATGGGATATATGACCAGTGGGCTGAGAGACTGAGTTTTTAATTGGGGGGGGGTTAATTTTATCTAATCCTAAATAGCTATATGATACTGATGGCAGTGTGATAGACAGTGCAACTCTACAGCCTCAGAAAACATAAAAAGTCGGAAGGTAGCAGGGTTTCGGGCAGGCTGGCATTCTCAGCAGGTCTGGGGCATGTTTCATCTATAGGGCTGTGGGCCAAGATGAGTAGAGAAGGGTTAATGACGGTGCTGGGTTTCAAATCTACTGTCAGCCAGAAACTGGATATTAGCAGATCTCTCTTATTTAGCTAATCACGGAGATCCTTCCTAGACCGTAGGTTAACAATTACCATTTCAGTTGATAGGTGAATTTGAAGTTAATCTTTTGATTAAATTTTCTTTCTTAAAATGCCAAGGGATTCTTGACATGTTAAATTTGGATTAGGCTAAATCATTTCTCAAATTTATATAGATGTATTTCCATTTTGTGTGTGTGTATATATTTTTATTTTATTTTATTTATTTATTTATTTATTTATTTTGGGTGCTGGAGATTGAACTGAGGGCCTTGGCACTTGGTAGGCACCCTCTACTGAGCTAAATCCCTAAGCTCCTCCTATATTAGATGTATTTCATGAGGCTTTCTGACAAATTTACAAAAGGGTGATATGGGACCACTCGGCTTCCATGTCTCTGGCTTTTGGAAGAAAACTTAATCACACATTCA
Source organism: Hystrix cristata (assembly GCA_004026905.1). NCBI lineage: Eukaryota > Metazoa > Chordata > Mammalia > Rodentia > Hystricidae > Hystrix > Hystrix cristata. Next base: position 17,671 of record PVJO010022159.1, on the reverse strand, counting down.
ATGTCCTGATGTAAAAGTTTAGTTTTGAAATCAGAAGATTGAAACCAGGCAGGAGGATTGCAAGTTTTGATCCCAGCTTGGGCAATTTATAGACTCAAGTACGACCTGTCTCAAAATAAAAAGTAAAAAAGGGCTAGTTATGTAGTAACTCAGTGGTGAAAGGCCTGGGTTTAACTCCCAGTACCAACCCCTAAATTTTTTTTTGAAACTTAAATGTTCAGAAAAGCAGACACAGACTAATGTTTTCCAGCATTCTTAACCCTTATGTAAGTAATGTAGCTTTTAAAGGCCATCACAGAGAATTGAGAACATGTCATTGACCTGTAACACTTTGAATTTATTTTTCAGGACTCAAACATTTTGAATATTGATGGCTTTGAAATTGTTTTACTAAATAAGGATTTTTTTTCCTGGTGGCTAGCTACCTACACTGTCTTATCCCATTACGAAGGTAAAAGGAAGTTGCTTAGAAAGCAAGGAATTGGGTAGTAAGAATTTTAACCAGCTGTGTACTGTTGAGACAATAACATTAAGTGAAATAAATTAGAAACAAGCTTTAATATTTTATGGTTTCTCTTATACAAGAAATCCGAAATATAGCCAGGCATGATGGTACATCTCTGTAACCCCACACTTGAGGCTGAGGCAGAAAGATTGTCGTGAATTCAAGGCCAGCCTGAACTATACAGGGAGACTCCGTCAGGGGGGAAAAAAGCCTCAAAGTATAAAGAGCAAAATGAAAGGTGCTGAGCATGGTGGCACATGCCTGTAATCTGAGCACTCAGGAGGCTGAGGCAGAAGGATTGCCGTGAGTTTGAGGCCAGCCTGGGCTACATAGTGAGTCAAGGGACAGCCTGAACTGCTTATTGAGGCCCAGTCTCAAAAAGCAAAACAAACAAAAGAAGATAATAGGAAACAGGGAGATAGATGTTTTGCAAATGAGAAAGGGATCTCAGAGACGGGGAGAGGAAGAGAAAGGGGAAGTAAGAATTTCGTCCAGCTAGAAGCATATTATCCCTAACCCATACCTGGTGCCCAGTCAGAGGGCCATGGATTACCATGGAACCTCGGTAACCCTTTTTTGGGCGGGTGTATAGGGATCCAGATGCAGCCCTCTGCTGGTCATGGTATGCAAGTTCCCTACCACTGGGCCACACCTGCAGCCCAAGCTTCTTTTTTGGATCAAACACAAAGCTTTTGAAACATGATTTGCAGTTTCACCTTGTTTAATGTAGAATTAAAACATAGGAACTCTGGCAGCTTCTTACTGGATTGTTACCTTTTTCTAGACTTTTCCAGTACTCTCATCCATACTTAATAGCCCACCTTTAATAAATCTTTGGAGACTCTTTGATACATCTCTTTTTGCCTTCACGTCTTTGTTAATTCTGAATAATTATAAACCAAATACAATTGGTAGCATTTGGGAGCAAGTCTGATTCTTGGTAAGCGCATCCAAGTCAACAGTAATGAGATCAAGCACTAGTCACGGCTAGCAGTGTGTGTCTAAGCCAGGGCCTAAGGTGTGTAATACTCGACGTCAGGCCTATGAGGATAGTTGTTTCTCACAGGCATGTCCAGCCACAGGCCCCAGACTGGACATGCCTGCCAGGGAAATTAACGCATTGAAAAAAGCACCGAAGAATGAAATACTTCATTATAATCTGTAGAGTCACAGGTGCCTTCAAGTTCAAACCTATATTTTCTGACAACTTGCTAAATTTGCTTAGCTCTGACTTTAGTTTTTAATTTTGATACTTAATGGGCTCACAAAGGGGCCATAATTCATGTCTCGCTACCAGGCGGCTCTGAACCACTGGTGGTACATGCATGACTGACTGTCCCATCGAGCGGTACCCAGGCTGCCTGATGGGACCGTCACACATGTGCCACTGGTGGTTCAGGCCAATGGGAACGTGTTAAGCCCTGTTTGCCAATACCTAGCACCCTAATTGACGTTTTACTAAAATTGCATTACATTTCACTTCACCAGTATTGCTCAATTTGGACTTACTTTCAAAGACACAGCATTAGTAATTTCAGTGAAGGCCTTGTCGACTATTACATTAATTTACAGTGCTGTCTCTGGATTTGCCACTGTCCTGTGCCACCTACTTCCTTGAAGGAGCGATGCACTTGTTTGCTTTTGAAGCAAGAGTCCTGAATAGGTTCAGAATTGGAGAAGCAGTGCTGGTCACTTGAACAGTACTTCATCACAGCTCTGAGGGGAAGCTGTTCGTAGGCAAGGTGAGCTGCTTTCGTATTGAATGAGGGACTGTGTGTACATGAATAGGTAGTCTCTTGCCCTCAGCTCAGCCTTAACATCAGCATAGATACCTATCTACGCTGGAGATTAATTGTCCTGATACTGGTGTGTTTTTCTTGGGCGAAGTGTTTAAGTTTACTTGAAGGCAATATACAATGATCTTATACCATTTTTGCTCAAGTCACTGTTACCTTCATAATTATTTGGTTTATCATAGCTTTTATTTTTTTAATTTTTATTTTAGTGGTACATTTTAGATATACATAACTTTCATCTTGGGTTCGTTGTACCTGTACATGGTATATCTTTTTTTTTCCCATTCCCCTCCCCTCCCTTCAACCTCTCTTCCCCTCCTTATTTATATAAGAAAGCTTTGTTTCCATTTCTTTCTTCCATCCATTCTTTTTTTCTTTGCCCTTCCCTTCCTTTCTCCCTCCCCTCACAGTTCTTTCCCTTCCCCCTTGAACAGTTTCTTCACTTTCCCCAATATATTATACATTTTGGTCTTTATTTACACTTTGTTTCTCACGCTAGAGAAACAGTGTATTTAAACGTGTGTGTCTGATTTATTTTACTTAATAGTCTCAAGGTGCATCCTTTACCTAGAAGTGTTCCAAGCTAGTCCTTTATGGCAGAGTAGTAACACTCCATTGTTCAAAAAAACCACATCTTTCTCTATTCATTGGTTGATGGGTATTTGGGCTGTTTCCAAAATTTACATAGCTTTTTTTTTTTTGTACTGGGGATCGAACTCAGGGCCTCATGCTTGCGAAGCAAGCACTCTATCCACTGAGCTAAATCCCTGGCCACGTAGCCTTTTTTTTAATGAGTAAATTTCAACCTAACCTAGCCCACAGCTTTTCTAAGGTAGATAGATATGTAATACTGTTTTACTAAATAGTTAACACCTGGGATACTTGTCTGCAGTAACAGTGGAGTTCTTAAGGATTTCTATCCTACAGGCTTGATCCTCTTCTTGGTCAGAGGATTGTGGGCTTCTCCTCTGAATGGCCAGATGGGCACTTGAGGCTCTGCAGGCTGTACTGTCTGCGTCGCAGCTACTCAGTTCTAGTTAGTGTTGCCCACAAAAGTCAGCCAGACAGCATGTAAAAGTGAATGCTGTGACTGGGTTCTAACAGTTTGATCTATGATTGCAGAAACTTGAATGTTAAATAATTTAAAAACACGGAACCTTCATAGCCCATAGACGGTGCCAAAGCAGGTGGTACACCTATTCATTCCCAAATGAAGCAGTGTTGTTTGCTCATGTATATAGGTTTGGGATAGGAAGGCCATCTCTTCCCACCTTATCCTAAGCATAAAGCTGACAAGCAGTCTGGACCGAGTACTGGCTTTCCATGTATTTCCCCTTCTCACAGCATCTGCTCCTCCAAGTGCTCTTACATCTCATAGGTGAGAGAACAGGGTGACCTGCCTATAGTCATACACCTTACTTGGAGGCATAACTAGATTCCTTAACTAAATTTATAACTGATATGACCACAAGTCTCAGTGCATTTAACTCTATAGAGCTAAAAAAAAATAAATAAATAAAAACCTTTGCTTTTAGCCTTGTTAATTAATATCCAAGATTTAGAAAGTTTTACTAATTGAACCCAGCACTTTAAATGATTGCATGAGTTACAGAGTGATTTAGTGGTGTGGCCATGTTAATGTTGAATTCTGATTTTAGCCCCCCCCCTTTTTTTTCTTTGAGACAGTCTTATATATTCTGAGCTGGCCTTGAACTAAGTAGTCCACGCTGGCCTCTTAACTCTTAGCCATCTTCCTGCTCAGCCTCCCAAGTGCTGGGGTTATAGGCGTGCACCACCACACCCAGATGTTTTTAACCTTTGTTCACAGTTTCCCGGGTGCTTCTCTGCTATAACATGTACTCTTAGTAATTTTAGTGAAACTGAAGAATGGATAAAAGTGGCACGAGCTCTAGCCCTGCAGGGACCTGGATGTTTGCACTCATGGTTCTTCTTAAGCTGAGAATGTGTGTTGGTCTTGCAGGTGCTGCTGGTGAGCAGCAGTCGGTACCCAGACCAGTGGATCGTCCCAGGAGGAGGGATGGAGCCAGAGGAGGAGCCAGGCGGCGCGGCCGTGAGGGAAGTTTATGAGGAGGTGAGAGGTTTTGCTACATACCGTACAGAGGGGCAGCCAAGAGGACAGGCAGGTCAGAGCAGCTCTGTGGTCCAACATTTAAGGCCATTTTAGGCATGTGACTGTAGGGTTTTGGGAGTTTTTTCATTTTGTTTTGTTTTCTGAGCTAAATCCTCAGCCCCTGAGCATGTGACTGTAGCTAGCATTTTGCTAAACAGTTGTTTTTCTTTGTGAGTGAGGGGCAGTGCTCGAGATTTGAACTCAGTGTTTTCCACACATGCACTTTGCCATTGAGCTAAATCCCCAACCCCTAAACAGAAGCATTCACCCTGGTAAAATACATAGAGCTAAAATCAATGTGGAAGTTCCCTGAAATTGTATTAGCACCTAACTTCCTGTTGGTCACACTTAGTTTGATCAGTGACCACTGTGTAACACAATGGCCTTCCTGTGAACACGATTGTACAGATGAATCATGTGCTGTGGTTATTTCTCTAATGAAAAGCAAATTGCTTGTTTTTTACCTCTTTTAAAGTTCAGTAAATGTGACATGTGCTCATGCACAGAAACACACATGACTTGAGCCACTCGTCTTCTGTCACCTGACGGTAGGATTTTCACTCACAAGCAAAACAAAACACAAGCAAATGGCAGTGCCGGTCCCCATGGGAAGCGAATGCTTATGCTTTCAAGGGACTGTGCTGCACACTCCCGGAAGGTTTCCCAGAAGTGGGTCCTGGAGGAAGAGCAGCTTCCTACAGGAAGCACATCTCTCAAATACAGTACTGGAGGCAGCAGCCCACGGCCCCAGGGGTCTGTCTGCGCTTCAGCACAAGTAGGTGCTAGAGGTGAATAATAGGAGTCAGCAGCAGGGCATTGCAGAGACAGGTACTCCCTGCACCCACAAGAGAAAGGGCTTCAGTTAACAAGGCAGAAGAGTCTTCGATTCATGAAGTTTGACCCCAGTCAGAAGTCTGATTTTTTTGTTAGATCTTGCCACTAAGCCATTACAGTGAACCACAGGTCCTGAGTGTGGCACTGTCAGCAGTCTGCACAAAAGCTGGAAGAGTGACCTGGGATAGGAGGTCTGTCAGGTTTAGACTGAAAAACTAAAAGAGCCAGAATTTGTAAAAGGGTTGGAGATGTGGCTCAGTGGTAGAACGCTTGCCCGGCATGCAGGAGGCCCTGGGTTCGATTCTCAGTTCCACTGCGGGGAGAAAAAACCCAGAGAACAGAATTTGTAAAAGTGTCATTATCGTGAAAAGATGAAACATTTTGCATTTTATCTTTTTAATAGGCAGGAGTCAGAGGAAAATTGGGCAGGCTCCTGGGAATATTTGAGGTGAGTTACAAAATTGATCTTCATTTGGCTGATAGAATTTGCTTTTTTCTAAAAACAAAACCGCCAGTAGGCAAATCACAGGATTAAGAAAGGGAAGTAAGTAAAAGCTGTTGAACCTTCACATATGCACCGTCGATGCCCTACGTGACGATGGTGGGAATGGCTTCTGTTTGACATGCGGTGGAGCAACAGAAAGCTCGCTCTCTTGGGCCAGCACACACTGTATGTAGATTTGAGGAGCAGCATCTTGAGTCACCTAAGGATTTGGTTTGCTTGTAGATTCTCCGGCCACACTCCTCTGGTTTTCAGCCCCTAACGTTAGACAGCATAATGACTAGCCCTAAAAGACTGTATGTAAGAAGATACGAAAGTGGCTTTCAGCCAGGCAAGGTGGCACACGCCCACAATCCCAGCACTTGGGAGGCTGAGGCAGGAGGATTACAGCCATTGTGAGGCCAAGCTGAACTACATAGCCATACCATGTTTGAACAAAAAAATCAACAACAAAACAAAAACATTCATAGAATAGATGGTAAAAGAATAGAATTCTCTTACATAGAATCTGTTTTTACATATAATCTGTTTATTATTGAGGGCAAAGTGGAATTTTCAGAGAGGGAATTTAAAAATGGTAGGTACTCCATGGAAGACGGACACAAACGGGTCAGGTTTTAAGACTTTAGAATTCTGAAATATATTTCACACATGGATAACAGTATGCCAGAACATGGGCGCTTTACTTTTTCAAGATAATAATTAAATTAAGGGTTAGCTCAGTTTTCTTGGTAGGAGCATACACATTGTATTTTTAAGCTTTTAGGAATACACAACAAAAATCCCATTTACAGCACTTGGGTAGAGTTTAATAGCTCTAACTAGATTACAGCAGTTATTAAAACAGTAAAGTTCTCGAGGTGGTATTCACACTTCCAGAATTGAGCGCTTGTTTTACCCAGTTACACAGCACCATCTCCTGGTTAAACTGAGAACCACTGTGGTTTTTCTGCGACTCAAACATTGTGTGATACAAGTGACACATCTGTCTTTGTGGTTGGCAAGGCTTGTAATATTGGAAAGTAACTATTGTTTCACAAATACTATTTTGGGGGGTGGGTCTGAGACAGCCTGAACTGTACAGTGAGGCCTTGTCTCTATAAAATAAAGTTGAGGTCCCAGTTCTGTCTTGTGTAGTCTGTTTGCATGAACTCATTTCTGCACTGGACTGTGTGATTGTGCGTACTTGGCCCTGTGGAGGGACAGTGCACTAATGAGCCATGTCCCCAAACTGTCCCCTGCATCTACGGCTGACACCTGTAGATTAAAATGCTTTCTTTTTATACTGAAGCAGAACCAAGACCGAAAGCACAGAACATATGTCTATGTTCTTACAGTCACGGAAATATTAGAAGATTGGGAGGATTCTGTTAATATAGGTGAGTTCTTTTTGCTCTCTGAATTTTCTTATTGAGCCACTATTATGTCTGATTTCTATCTTGAGTTTTTGGTTCCTTGTTTTAGAGTAGGGAAGATACATCTTAAAATTCTCCCCAGCATGTTGTTTAAGCCATTCTAAAAACAAACAAACAAACAAAAAAACCCCAAAATACCACATCGAGGGGAGTGAGGGGATATTATTGTCAGTAGACCTCGTTTACATTTTTTCCTTTTTTTTTTTGGCGCTGGGGATCAAACTCAGGGCCTTGTGCTTAAGAGGCAAGCACTCTAACCACAGAGCTAAATCCCCAGCCCACTCATTTACAGTTTTAAATCGGCTTTATAGTAACGGACGCCCCACTGTTCTCTAGGAAGGAAGAGAGAGTGGTTCAAAGTAGAAGATGCAATCAAAGTGCTCCAGTGTCACAAGCCTGTACATGCAGAGTATCTGGAAAAACTGAAGCTGGGCTGTTCACCGACCAACGGGAACTCCACGGTCCCCTCCCTCCCGGATAACAGCACCTTGTTTGTGACCGCTGCACAGAGCCCCGGGCTCCCGTCCAGCGTGAGATAGACTCGGGGGGGCTTCCCTGCGCTGCCATCGGGGAGCGCTCGCTGTCCTTGGCAGACATCTGAATGACGCTTGCAAACTGTCTGAATTTGCCGCACAGGGATTTCAAACAATTCGCATGTTTTTCAGATGCTTTGAAAAAATCTTTTTAAAAAATAGTGTAAAATATTTTAATAAGCCAAAGCCATGTGGAATTTTCTTTAGATGCCTTAACTGTGCCCTCCTCTCCCAATATTATTTTATCATTTCTTCTCACAGCATTTTCAGGTTTTTGTCCATACAAGCAGTGTTGCTTATTTTGTGAGAGATCAAATTAGTTAATGGGTATATTCCCCCTAGATTGTTTTCTCATTTGCAGAATTAACTTAGTCAACAAATCTATAGTGGGAATTAGTTAAAATATTTTTGGTATTAAAATCCATCCATCCCAGAACTTAGTTCATGGGGTTATGATTTCAATTCATAAAGTGCAGATTCAGGCTATTTCTTTTTTTTTTTTTTTTCCGGTTCTCTAGTATTTCCCCTAAACATCAATAGTAGTTTAAAAATGCAATACAACTCTAGAGTTTTTTTAGGGAAATATTGTTAGCAAAATGCACGTAGTATACTGTCATGAAAACTGTATTTCATGGAATTTATTTAGCATGCTCAGTTGCCAGTTCTTTTATCTATAATCTTTCCTTACATAGAATACCTTAGAACTGTATTTCCCTCAGTGTAAATTGCTCTGAAAAAGTAGTTTCAGTTTAATTTAGTGACACCTCTCCAGTTAAACTTGTTTACCAAAAATCACAGGATTGGCATCTTTCAGTGCCATTCATGGCTACATACCAGGGTAGTAAAATGGCCTTCTTGATGTTCAGCTGTTACAAGCTTAAGGTCGTTAGGACATCTTTGAATGTCATCTTTTCCAGGCTGTCAGTAGTCTGTCACAGCCTTTGGGGCATTGGAACATAACTACGAAGGATCTTGTGTTTAAATGTCTTTATACTCAGAATCAGGTGTCCCATCTAAAGTGTGTATATACACACCTAGTGTGAAAGAAACTCCCACACTTTACACTGAGGGCAGAAATGAGGGAGGAGGAGAAACCTTTGAGAGGTGGGGTTGGGTGAGTGAAACAATTTTTTATGTAGACATTTGTCTTTTGTAAATAGTACAACTGGTGAGTACAAAGTAGAAGTTAAAATTTTTGCTCTATAAATTGTTAACCTCTAGCAATGTAATTGCTGCTAAAAAATAGTCCTTATGCATAAGGAAAATTGGTGCCGTTTTGAAAATGAGATCTTGTGCCATAAATGCAGCTGAACTAAATATAAATGCTAGTTCACAAATTAATGCTGTCGAATGAGTAGTGAAACTTTCAACCAGTGATGTTCCATTCTCAATTATGTAGTATAATCAAACAGAGTCATCCAGAATTTTTATATTTTTCTTTGTACAGAGGTTATGTATTCTGGGTGTTTTTTTAAAAGGAAAATTTTAAATCCCACAAATCAACATTTTCTACCAATCAATCACCAGTGGAATAAGAATTTTTCAGTAATCTCTGAAATTTGTTCAAATCACATATTTAACAGAGAAACTGGATTGTTTTTGTATATAAGGCTGCTTCCACCTGAAATGCTGTCACAAGAACTTAGGGGGATTTCTCTTGTACATGATATTCTTAGAGGTAATAATGCATGAACTTATTTTATAAACTCTTGGACTATGTATTTGACATGTAAAAATGTACAGTTTGTCAGCCATCTCATTAGACTATAAATATTGTTGTATAATTTTCTTTGGTCAGAAACATTTGGACTAAATAGCGCCACTTGGGTCAGGATCTTCAGTGCCATTTAGCAAGCCCAGCTGTCCTTAGGCTGTGCAATTAGCAAAAATCTGTATGCTACAACAGAATATAGCTTTCACAAAAGGTTGTTCTGGAACCCAGTCCGGCAAAATCAGAGGGAAAAGTGCTAAGGAGAGTTCAGAGAAAAAGCCAACACTATCAGGCCTAAATAGTTGAATCTACTAAAGATGAATAAATTAGTCTACTATCTCAGCTCTCCAGAGTTTACTGTGTTGATACTCTCCTTTGTGCTTTCTGTGGGGTAGGTAAATAAAATTGGGCAGCTAAATTTCAGTTCCCTGTGCCTCCTATCTAAACAGAAAATAAGCAGTTGTTGTAAATTGACTTGCAGACAAATTAGGAACTGCCCTGCATGTTTTTGTAAAGAGATGACATTTTCCAACCAAACACATGACATCTAGTTTTCTGTCAGTCACACATTGTATAGAGCAGGAAAACTGAAGGGGAGAAATGATTGTTGTACACAGTGAATTGCTTTGCATGGTCTCATTTGAGATAATTGGTGTAAGAATCTTGACTTTTTTATATTTGGAAACAAATAAAAATGGAAACAAGATCTTGTGTGTGTTTAGCAGATTTATACACAGCTTTCTTAAGCTAAGGGCAAGGTACATATGTCCTTTTGACTTGGAAACAGGCATGGTACATATTTACTTTGGCTTTTATTTACCATGGCTCTACACTGTCCTCCCCATCGCTGGTCTGTGCACATTGGCCCTTACTACAGCACATTGCTACATTTCACTTAGGGGCCCTTACTAGTGTGAGATTACTATCACTTTGATGATCGCAGCTCTGGGCTAGGTAGACAATAACCCCAACCACTGTCTCCCAAAATGTACCTTACTCAAGACCAGGTTTCGAGTCCTCGTGTAAAAGTCCCATTTGCCTCTCATGTAGTTAGGGTTAAAATTTAATTAAGGATTGTTAATTTGAAGGCAAAACTGGTACTTTTTGCTGTGTTTTCCACATCACAGCACACATTCTCAGGCTGGGCATGGTGGTGCTTGCCTATAATCGCAGCACTCAGGAGGCTGAGGCAGGAGGATCACTTTGAGATACATGCCAGCCTTAACTACATTGTGAGACCCTGTCTCAAAAAAATAAACAATACAGGTCTCATCTTTAAGCACAATTCTGCAGACAAGTCAAACCTGAGTTGGGGATCTAGCTCAGTGGTTAGAGTACTTGCCTTGCAAGCACAAGGCTCTGATCCCTGGCACCAAAAAAAAAAGTCAAACCTGTGTAATCACTTAAACTTTATTAAAGTATAATTCAACAAATTGGTTACAGGTACACTGTTACTGTGTAGTTGATTCTAAGATGATTTCTAACTCTTAAAAAATTTCTACAATATATACCAGTAACTGCAGGATACCCAGCGCCTAATTTTGCATAGCACTGGTAAAACAACACAGAACAAGATTTCCTCCCTTAGAAGCAGCACACATTCTAGTAGGGCAGAGATAAGTGACTAATGATGTTTACCTAAGATGTTATTAAGGCATTTTAAAAGTTTATTGACTAATGTAGGCTTATCTTCAAAAACAATGAAATTGACCAAAAGATGCAGGGGAGGAAGGAATAGGATGAAAAAAGGCATTGAGCTGTGTTACATACATGTACCATTTCCCTGAAAGGAACGTGAGCATTATGTACTGCAAAAATAACTAATAAAAACAGATCACCCACCAGCTGCTTAGCAACATTTAATGTGGAGCTGTACAGCAAAAATCAAGCTAAAAAGTAATCTTCAGGCCTGGTACAATGTCTCCCCACTTCCCCCCCACCCCCACTTTTAAATATACCTTCCTTAGCCACTGGCTGGAGCCTAGCAGTTAAAATCAGGGCCTTTGAGGCCTTACTCAGCAAGATTTTACAGAGCTAAGACCCAAATATTCAAAGGTGCTTTGTTTTTTTGGCCAGGAACTAATCTTAAAGTCCTCTACTTACTGATACAGCAACAAACCGCAGTCCAAGAAGTTTTTTTTTGTTGTTTTTTTGCTGCTGGAGCTCGAACGCAGAGCCCTGGGCTTGCTAGGCAAGCACTCTATCCACTGAGCTAAATCCCCAGCCCCAAGAAGTTACTCTTGGCATTTTGTAATAGCGGACAAACCAGATCCTAGTAAGTGCAATGCCACCCTTTGTATATCCCATTTCCTGTTGCTTGTCAAACAGCATCAACAAATATATGGCTAGTCTTAATGGTTTTCTCAGTTTTTACTCAAATTTAGTCTAATTAATGAAACAGTTTAGTTCCATTTGGCTATCAATATGTATCGACCTTAAACACCTTTTGGCTGAGTATTATGCAAAAACTTAAGCATCAATAGGAATGTGGACAAACATCCAAATATCAAGATAAGGCACTAGAATGGCGAGCCACAGAAATAAGATGCCCAGCAGTAAAGGGGTAATAATTAACATATCCACATAATGGAATACTGTACAGACATCCAACAACAAAAGATGGCATTCCATGAAGGATTTGGGTATGTAACCTTGGAAGAGCCTTATGGGGACTGAATAGTAGTCACCAACATTTAACATGTCCACAGCAGGACTGTAATCAGTGTCTCGCTGCTGGGCAGCTCTGGACCACTGGTGGTACATGGACAACTGCCTCACTGGGTGGTGCAAGGTGCACAATGGGACAGGCCCATGTGTACCATTAAGAGGTATATGTCACACTTTCAACCAACATTTCCAGTTCGGCAAATCTAGCCAAATATTTGGACAAGCTGCCCAACCAAAACATGGATGTTGCAGAATTTATGAAGTGATTATCAACTTAATATACAAATGGAATTAAAGGATGGCAGACAGTGAATAACATGCAGTTTCCAAAGAGATACAGCCACAGGGGGGCTCTTCCAACAGTGCTGTTGCTGAAAAGGGTGAACCTGTATGCAGCATTACCTGCATAGTTTTTTTAACAAAAATTTTTGTGCATGTGGGGGTTGGTGCTGTGATAGAGGCAAGCACTCTGACTTGAGCTCTATCTCCAACTGCTAGTTTTTAAAATCTTTTGAGAAATTATCAAAGTGTCCAGTAGTCTTATATGAAAATCTCTGGGCCTGATAAATGCTTGGACTGTGTGTATTTTCTCAGAATATGTAAATATTAACAAAGAGAAAAAAAAATCTACAGGCCTTTAATCCTTAATAAGTGACAGTTCAGTGCTGTACCCTTTTGAGTCAGGAGGCATATTTGTTTCTAAAGCTACGAGCAATTACCGCCAAGGGTGATTACTACAATCCGCTGGTCAAACCCAGCTTTCCACATCTTAGGTAGTAGGAAAAAAAATCCTTGAGAATTAGAGTTTTCTCAGGAGCAGAGCATGCCTATTTGTTTATATACTGGCTGCTGCTTCACCACAATGGCAGAACTGAGTAGCTGGTACAGAACTGTGGGTCGCTGGGCAAATATGTTTTACTGGGGGGGGATGCAAATTTCAAAAATTTGACTGTACTCTCTTACGTAGTCACAGTCTTAATACTTTCTGCCACTACTTAACGCAAGTAGTATCAAGTTCCAGTCTGGTACAGTTGGGGCTTGGTAAAGTGCATGAATCATGAGGACCCAGGTTTGATCCTCAGCATCAAGAAAAGAAAAAAATCTGCTACAACCAGCCTGTTTCTTTGCCAGGCTCAAATCTTGAGTAGCCTGTTCTTGAACTTAGGCCAGAAGACTTTGTCAAGTTACAAGGTTATAATGAAACTTAAGAAATAGTGAGACGAATCCAGATCAGGTTTCTGAAGCAGTCCTGTGGTAGGTCAGGATGGATCAGGGGTATGTAACAGGAGAATGTGCTGGTAATTCTAGATAGATGGCAGGCACATGACGTTACTCTTTCCTGACTTCTAAAACTAGAGGAAAAGTATCATGGTTCCATAAGGAGCAGCACCATACCATAAAAACATACTTTTATAAAACAATGAGACTTCAAATGATGCTGTTACAAGACAGTAAGGTTACTGCTTCTACAGTTCATCACAAATAAATTACATGGCCAATTCATTAAAGGCTCAGCTCAGCATCAAGTCTACACTTTTTAAAATGCTGCACCAATATACACATATAAAATGAGATCAGTACAAGGGTAGCAAAGATGAAAGAGGGGAAAAGACCACCTAAACTTCATGCTGAGCTCCATTCTTGGAAAGAAATTTTAGACCAGCTCCTAGATTTGCAGCCAGTGGGAATCTGCCCAATTATCATAAAGCTACAGCAAAGTCAACTTGTAAAAAACACTTCCTAGCTTCAAAGATAAAATGGAAAATAATGCAGGAATGTCTAATTAAGGAAATAGACAAGTATGACCAGTCCGATTGGTGTATTACAGATTTATTTATATCTTCAAATTATTACATTCAACATGTTTTGCTTTGTATTGTCATTTAAAATATAAACCCTGATATAACTCCGTAAGATAGGCAGCATGCTAAATAGCTAAATTAAATGTTGCTTTCAGCCCCCAAAATACATTATTTGATGAAATATTACATTGTTCTTAAACAGACTGGTGAATGACGTGCTCTATTTTTTATTTTTGGACAGCTTTTATAGGTGAAGTATTTCTAAACCTTTAGTACTATAATAACAAAAATCAATGTGGTTAGAGTAGCCAGAAAACATTCCTAAACCATCAAATAGAAGAATATAGCCAATGCCTAGTGTTCCCATAATGCCACTTGGTTCTACTTAGCTAATTGTGTTTATAATGGGTAGGACACTAGATTTCCTTCCATCTTTAAAAAAAGAAAAAAAATTGTGCTAAACCACAGCACCTGTAGCTCTTATGTACTGATCTGTGTTTAACTTTCAAACATTTCTTCTGAAATTTATTTTACAAGTACACGCTGGTCTACAGTAAGGTTTACATTCCATATACATTGGATCTAAGGTCCTATTAAGTGGATTTTTTTTTTTTTTTTTTTTTTGGTTTTGGTTTTTTGAGACAGGGTCTCACTTATGTAGTTCAGGCTGGCCTTGAGCTCACTATGTAACCCAGGCTGGCCTCAAACTTGTGGCAATCCTCTTGCCTCTGCCTCCCAAGTGCTGGGATTACAGGCGTGGGCCACCAGGCCACATTACATGGATTCTGAGAGGGCCAAGGATAACTGGCTCTGTCAGAGCAGGAACAAATCACAGCAGAAACTCCAATCGACAAACCCCAATGGGTGGAGTTCACTTTCAAGAGGAGGCTGCCTGCCTTACCAATAGGCTCAGGTTCCTCTCTCCTTGCCCAGGGCTTTCCACAGGCTGCCCTCCCTGCCTGGGCGTGCTCATCAAGAGCAGCCTTGCAGTTAGTGCCCTTTTCCACGACAGAGCTACAACTGTTGGTGTTGCCTCCCTTGTTAGACTGTAGTCCTCAAGGGAAAGCCCCAGACTACTCATTCACCTTCTCATCCTCAACTGATAGCAGGCAAGTATTAACTGTGGTGATACCACAGTTGTCAAACCCTCCAAGCTCCAACTTTCCACTACCTGAACAGCAAAGTTCAAAAAACTCTGCTCAGTGTTCCTAACTCTGCTCAATAGTCAAACTGAAAATCCAACTTGAAAACACCTGTACAGGCCCAGAGTGAGTCATGCATCATGTCTTGCCGCAGACACAAAGGAGTGATGCTTCCATCTAAGTGCCACTCCCACCTGGACAACACATAGTACTTTAAAACATCTATCACTGTGCTTTGTTTGCACTTCAGTTGCATAAAATATCATAACCATGGCACCAAAGAAAGTTACTGATACCAGCAGTAAAGCTAACAGGAAAACTGAGAACCACAAGAGTTAGAGAAATCATTATGGAATTTGCTAAAAGTCCTGGAAAAATGTATACAAAAAGTGTAATTTGGGGCTTCAGAACCAATTATTTGGTTTTCCATTATTTCTTACGGGAAAAACATGTTCACTTATTGAACTTCTTGGTGTGCAAACATGATTCTGGAATGAACTGAGTCCAGCAACCAAGGTATGACTGTATTTTTGTCAAATGAATCATTCCCTTCAGTTTGGGATACAAAGGCTTACACTGGAAGAAGCTTACACAGCTCAAAGTGGGCTAGCCAGCTGGAAGGGACTCCAGCCAACCAGAGAGGAGCTGGGTCAGGGGACAAGCCCCACAGGAATCCTCCCAGGGTGACTCAAATTTGGCTCCTCCCAGGAGAGGCCAGGCACAAAGGTGCGTCACTTGCACCTGTGCTAGATCTTCAGGTCATTCAAAAGGTACAAATTCCTGGTTTTTCATGGGAATCTCTGGAGGTTAAAAGATGTTGGTATCAAATTCAGAATGTTTAATCAACCACTCAGCTAGGCCAAAGCAAGCAGGCCTGTAAGGCCAGAGGCAGCCATCAGTTTTCAACATCTGCCTTGGCCTCTCCCAGATCTCCATGAGGCCTAAGAAAGCTCAGTCATCCCCTGGCTCTTGCACCCCCCCCCCAACCTGCTGAGGAAGCAGTCCTATCAGAGCAACAGGGACTTGTAGCAAAGCTGCACAAGGGAAAAGGCAATGCCACAGAATTAGAATTCTATGAGAAAACAGCAACTTACTCTACTTCTACACTTGTATCATTTTCAACCTCAGATAACAGAATCCTACTTTGGATAGATTTTATAGTGTAACAGATTTAAATCCACAACTTCAGTCACTCTGTGATATTAGCTATAACCATGAGCGGTCAATAATGCTGATCTCTATGTACTTAATTACTTGAAGTCCTGTGTTCATTTTTTGAATGAGACTGTTTCCTTAGCTGTAGTCAAAGATGCCCTGTACCCAAGAATTGTTAGGGCAACTGCTGTAAATTTAGGATATTAGGGTTATCAGCAATTTATTTTGAATTTAATATCTGTTACTAAGCTCTACATTTATTTGGAAGGATACCAGTTACCAGTCACCAGAAACTTTTGTATGTTGAAAATGTAATTTTAATAGATAATTCTTCATCTTACATAGGAGCACAATAAAATACACCACATTCTGAAGAAACTCCAGAAGTTATGAGAATAAGAGTGAAGAAAATTCAGATGGCTACAATATCCATTACCTTAAACTTCAAGAGACAGCGATTCTGACCCAAAGGTTAACATTTACATATTTATGACTGGCTACATAAGACTTAAAAGTAACAAGAATTGGGAATTAGATGTGGAGAGAGGTAGGAAAGAACAATTTTGTGAGGGAAGAAACTCTCTCTATCAATGAAAATTTACTAAAACCAAATTAAAGAAAAGCTCCCGCAGCATACTAGAAAGGATAGATGCAAGACTCATGAACTGAAAATCTGATGCTCTTGAAGGAAGAAATCTTTCTGATGATACTTATGCAAGCTGGTTGCTTGAGATTTCCTCTTAGTTCTGTAAGAAAAACTTACAAATATCTCTGCACACCCCAAATAATTATCAGATTGGTGTTTCCTAATCACACACCAATGGTCATATGTGAAGTTTTCAGACAAACACCAAGAAAAAGGTCATAACCCACATTTGAGGGGGGGAATCAAGTGGCACAATATGTGAAAGTCCTAGATGTCAGTCCCAACTGCCTTGTTTGCTGTAACTCCTGGACAGTGATTTTCAAACACTGTGGCAAGACACCAATGATCACCTAACCAGACAACACAAAACATTTATTTCAAATTTCTAGAGGGTTAAAAAAGGTCAGATACTGATGCTTTATGCATGCTCAGGGCCGGTTTATAAATACTCCATTAATATCTTAACACAAATCTGCGTCAGTGAGAACAAGCTGGCAAATCCATCTCTTGCCATTCTATTTGTCAGATGGTGAAAACCAAAACAGACTGTTCCATCAGTTTTAATTTTTAAATACGATTGTCACATTAGGAAAATGAAATAAACACAGTAAAATAAACTGTACAAAGGCAAAGTAGAATAACAAAAAATATTTTACTAAAACATAAGATTTACAGAAGTTTCCAGACAAGCCATACAAAATGGTCACAAGCTTTTTTTTTGAAGGGGGGAATCTACAATTGACAGCAAAGTCACAATGTTATTAGTGAAGGCCGTGATGTTTGTTAATGTTCCCATTTTGGTTCAATCAGCTTGTCCATCTATAGCGTCTAA